>JANRGW010049732.1:12955-33747 GCA_024733675.1 Psilopsiagon aymara | reverse complement strand
AATCTGTGTGGGAATTCATAGAAATTGCTGAAGTTGTACATGAATCAGTACATGAAACAGGTACCAATTAGTGCTTCATAAAGGCCGAAGACTCTATTATGGCTTGTGTGAGTTGATTACCAGGGCACTCTAGTGTTAGGCTCAACCTACATAAAATAGGAAGAATCGTTGTTACACTACACTGAGATTCAGTGCCAGAGGTCTGTGACTGCAGTGATATATAAAACTAGATTCAGGCATGAGTTCTTGCAGGAGTTGCACTGAAGAAGTATGTTTGGGAAAATAAATCCTTTGTTCTTTTTCTGAGATTTTTTCTTTAAGATGCATAGCAATGCTGTTATGCTAAGATGAAGTTTTTTTCTTTGAATGTTGTTTTCCTACCTGTTTATTGGAAAATAGTATAACTTGAAGGTAGGGGTTTAAAGATCAAATCTTTTCTGTTTGCCAGGGAAGGGATTTCTTGAGTCTGTGGATTGAAAGCAAAGCTAGATGCTGAATGCACCTGGTACTTCTTAACAGAACAGGAACTACATATTCATTTCATGTCCCTGTCTTTCAATATGTGTTAACAACTTAGTAGCTGAAGCAATATGAGGATTCCATTGCTGGGTTTTGTAGTAGCAGTCACTCTCTGTGATTTGGATTATTGATACAGTTTTCCTATTCATTTACCCTAAATTTTCATCCAGACTCTCAATGTCAGATCCCATGCTTATTTGAATAACTGCTTTATTTATTGCTTTAAGAGCAAAACTTAACCCTGTTAGTTTCTAATGCTGTCGCTAGCCTTGATAGTTCAAACGTCATACTTGTCTTTCAGTGTTTCTAGCTAACGTAATCAAAGTTTTTTTCTTCATCACCAACATCTTACAAAAAGTTCAACTTGTATCTCTAGCTAGCTCATGATACCAGCTTCATCATTGCTTCCATTCAATTCCAGACAAAAACCTTCATGGTTTTTTTTCTTAGCTGCTCCTTGGAGTTGAGATCTCTTTAAAAATGTGGATGACTAACTAATGGTCTCTCTTCAAAGCTTTCTGTAAAACTTGTGTTTGCAGTATTGCCTATAAAGAAATTAATGATAGTTGGGTGTGCTAGTATTCTGAAGTTAGTAATTTAAGGTTGTTTTTATGATACCTGTCCTCAATATGAAAGTAAATTAGCATAGTTGAAATCCATGTAAAAACTCTGCTTGTTAAACAACATTTTGACAGATTGGAAGATCTAAGTTCTCTTTCTTTAATGTAGCAGATATTGGGCTGCTCTATTGACTTTTTCTTGCCATTGTTTCACTCATTTGTAATATTGGAGGGAAAGCCCTCTTTAAAATGCTTGTATAAAAGATGATGGGTGTATGTGTATATGCAAGGTTTTTCTCAATATGTAGAACAAATATGTTAAATTATTATATTTTATTTTTATTCACTTAAACTACCATAAGTTGCTCTTTGTGTAAGTTAATCTAAAAGTAAAATGTAAATATTGGAAGCTGTACATGACTATATGTAAATTGTGTATATCGCTTTAAAATAACTGTGTTTCGTTCACATATTTTCAAAGTTTCAGTCTCTTACAAATTTATTTTTTTTTCTTGCTTAACAGCTTATTTTTACTCCTGCGACCACTGTGGCTGCTGTCCAATCTGACATTCCTGTTGTCTCATCGTCTTCCTCCTCTTCCTGTCAGTCTGCAGCTACTCAGGTGAGTTTGGGTAAATTTATTAAAAAGTATGTCCAGTAAAGTGCCAAAAACTAAAAAGCAGAGAAACATTGCACTTAAGTTTATTTGCTTGTAAGAGCTACTCATGGTTACTGGTTATGTATAACTTCAGTGCCTGCATTTTGCCATCCTCACATATTTAGAGGTGATTATGTATATATGTAAAATTTGGAACATGGATATGACATTTTAGGTCTTCGTAATTAGTACTCTTCTTTATTACTTTGACTAACTTCGTGGTATCAGCTGAACTTGCACCTCGTTTTCACTGCTCACTGTATTTATTTGTAATTTGGAAAAAATACACATTGTTATATGGATCACTACTGAATGTGTTAATCAGTCTTCTGGTGGTGAACATCTATCTAACAGATTTATGCTTTCATGAGAGAGCTGCTTTTCTATCTTAGCAGTTTTTTTAAAAGCTTTTGATTAACTGACCTTACTAGAAACCTTTTAGAAATCCAAATAAATTACACCCATTGAATATTCTCTGACCTGATGCTGACCCCTTTGGAAGATTCTGATGGATTTAAAGACCTTCAAGATGGGTCACTTCTGAGATAACGGTAAATCATTGAAGCTTGTCTTCCCTTTGCTTTTACAGTAGGAAGGTGAGATGGGCAGAGGTTGCTGGAATCCAACTGTGTATTTATGCAGGATGTTGCTGAGCAAGATCACAATGTTAATTTCATCAGTTGAGCTTTCATTGGAAAGACAGACCTCTGCTTCAGTCACAGAGTTATCCTCATTATCCTTTTTCACATCTACCTTTCTTCCTCTGGATTTTGCAGATAAAGTTTGAAAGTTTGGACAGGTTATTGGATGTGCTAGCAGCATTTCTTGCTTTTAATGTAGAGACATCAATAAAGCTTATCACCTTCCAGTCTTGTATGTACCACAGGGTTTTAGAGGTGCGCTTTGCACAAGCATGCCTAACTGTGCAGTCTCCTGAGACATTATTGCAGAGGGAAGTGGAGACTATAGAGCATTAGTCAGATGGTCTGCTGTGCTGACCTTGCCAAACATAAGCCTTTCCTCTCCCCTGTCAATGTTCCTTACTGTTCCATTGCCAGATGTTGTTAACCTTGGTTGTCTGGTAGTTTCTGTAGCAGCAGTGACATTGCAAAGGTCCAGTTTCATCTGGAGTCAATGATGCAATGGAAAAGCTTTAACACTGATACACTTTATTTTCCTTACCTTGTTATAAATAAGTCCTTGGTGTTTCAGCTGGGTTTAAAGAAATGTCTTTGTATAAGCAAACCTGAGCAAGTAGGAACGCCAGTTAATAAGAAAAAAATGCATTTTGTTATAGACACCTGGTCTAATGGCACGGGGTTGGAACTAAATGATCTCTGAAGTCCCTTCCAACCCAAACCATTCTATGATTCTATATATGTAGTGTGTATGTTACACTTAACCAGGATGTTTGTCAAGGTACAGTGTAGTGATCTCACAGTATCATCTTCCATGTAGAAATTCAGAGAAATGGATAAGATCATCAGTGATTATCAAGGTCTCAATGGCATGTCTAACATGGCCTGTTAGGTGAACTGACACTTCTCTCCTACTTACATTTCCTCCCTTTTGCTTTCATACTGTTTTCTTATGTGTCCCCTTATGTATGACCCGAACATCTCAAGTTACCTTATTTGTTAAGGTGTACTGAAGGTTGATTTGTACTCACAGATAGGATTGCAGTAAGTGCTTTATGCATGTCAATAAAGAAACACACCTTTGTCTTCAGATCAGGATTTGAAAGCATCCTGTAGTAAGACACTGAACAGTGAGAAATAGAATGTAAACTAGCAGTTCATTGTACATGTACTGACTGTTGAATGAGAGAGGGATTGTGTAATAGTGGGTAGTTATAATAAATAGTCCTCTTTTTCTTGTCAAGTATGATGTAAATTAGTGTTACAAGGGTAGTCTTTGTCCTGGAAAATAAAATTCTTGCTCGGCATGTGGGATTGGGAAAGCTCAGATCATTACGTACAGAATCTGGCTGTGATAAAACAGATATTGGTGAAAATAACCACTGACTGATTTACACTTCAGAAGGCAATCCTTTTGTACCTTCTTATCATGACACATGAATCATTAATATCACTGTAGAAATAAAGGGCTCAGGTTTGTTAGGATGTGGATAACGTACAGCAGATTCTGGTCCCATTGACTACTGACTACTTAAGGGTCTGGTTTATGTTAGTCTCTGGAAGCATAGTTAGACAGCTGCACTTCAGCAGCATCTATATAAAAGTAGAATTGCATTTGCTTAAGATGCTTTTTGTCTTTCACTTTGAAGGCACAATAAAAGAGGAAAAAATGCAAGTTTTAAGTCACATTAATGTAACAATCTCAGTTTATTTTACAACTTCAAAAAGAAAGTATTTTTGAATGTATTTTATCAGTATTTTATCACTGAAGTAATTTGTGATCTCCATTCTTTAAATTTTATGGCTTAGAAGATGCTTTGATATGCAGATTTTTAACTTCTCATGTATTTTGATCACATAGGATGAGGAGCATTACATAATGGTGGTTTTGGGGTTGGTTTTATTTTTTCCTACTTTTTCCTGGATGTTTGTCGTAAGTGTTTATATGGGGTGTTTTTTGATTTGGTTTTTTTTTTTTGTTTGGTTGGTTTCTGTTTAGTTTTTGGTTTGGGGTTTTTTTTTCACCTTTTGCTCATTCCCCAGGTTCAGAACTTGACACTGCGCAGTCAGAAGTTGGGTGTATTGTCAAGTTCACAGAATGGCCCACCAAAGAGCAGCAGTCAAACTCAGTCGTTGTCTCTGTGCCCTAATAAACCTGTAACCAGTTCCAAGAGCAGCCAACTAGATCCCTCAGAAAGCAATAGAAAAGGCGAGAGCCCAACTCCAGAGTGTCGGAGTACACCAGTCACACGGACATCAAGCATACATCACTTGATAACACCAGGTAGGATGAAGATGGAGCTGTAAGAAATATATTTTAATTAAAATTCTTTTGTATAATATTATTGTGTTGGAGTCCCATGGTCCCTGAGCAGGTTCTTTTAGGTATTCCACATAAAGGTAGTTTAATGTTTCATAGTAAAGTTACTAATTTGTTGATATTGGATGATATGCAGGATTTTGGTTTAGCAAAGTGATAATACAGTGTTCTTTAAATCACAATAAAAGCACAGTGTAGCTGTAATACACAGTTGAATCACAGTACAAACATGATTCTCCTTACTGTACTGGTCTATATGTTATCAGGGCATGTCATCCCTGGTCTCTAGGAAGCAGTATGTGGGCTGAAACCTCCTCAATCCTCTCGCTGTCATCAAGATCTCTTTTGCTGGTGGTTGGTTGTTTTGTGGTGGTTTTTTTTATTTTATTTTTGTCTTGTCTGCATCATCAGAGTGTTTTTACATCAAGTACTTATATAAATCCATGGGTAATAGTGCCTAAGAATCTTAATGTTTTGTATTAAGAGAAAAATCAAAATAAGCATGCAGTTGCATGCATTGTATTTGCAATTGGCTTCCTTATTTTTAAAGAGTAAGAGTTGTCTAGACAATGGTCTGAATTCTGTGGAATTTAGCTTGGTTTAACGATAGCTTTTAGAGCAGTGAGACTGTGAGGCAGACGTTCTTGAGGTATTGAGCCCTAATACTCTAAGAACTCACTTCTGTAAGGAAAAAATCCATCTTCACTAGCAGAATAAATAATAAAGACAACATAACTGAGTTGTTTCTCAGAAACAACAAAGCAAGAAGAGGTTTGCAAGTGGAGGAAAATATGTGTGCGTGTGCTGTAAGGAATTACTAATGAGTCGCTGGTTCACTTAAAGGTGATGTGGTATCTCTGGAACCTGCACTATTTTTAGGTTCATACCTTTTCAGTTTGTGTGTTCAAGATTAGGCAAATACTTTGAACGGTTTCAATTCATACTGAACTCTTGGAATTTTGTTTAGTCTCTTAAAATGTTATTACCTAAACTTTGACTTAGCAGTTATTAACGAATCCTGTTGCCTGTGAAATTCTTATCTCTTCCATTCCAGTCTGCTACAAAGCAAACATTAAATACATTTAAAGTTGCATTAAATACTTAAATAAGCGAAGGCTGGATCAGCAGTAATCTTAGAGCTAACACAGAAGAGATAAGTTTAGATACTTTTATATAGAAGGTACATGTATGTGTATGTACTTGCAAAAAGCATGGCTGTATTCCTTTATTCATTGCTGTGTTTTGCATTGGAAATTGATATATTCCTCTAGTTATTCTTGTGTAGTATGTGCTGTCAAAGAAGGTATTTTTAAACATAGGTCAGAGGATTGCAAAACTGTACTGGTCTTACTTTAAAGTAGAAACTTAATTTCTTTTAATATTTTAATAATGTTCTCCAGGCTTAAAGAGATAAATATTGATTGTCACTTTTTCCCCCCCCTCTCACAGCTTCATATTCTCCATTACAACCTCATTCTCTAGTAAAACATCAGCAGATCCCACTTCATTCCCCACCTCCAAAGATTTCTCATCATCAGCTGATACTGCAACAGCAACAGCAAGTCCAGCCAATTGCACTTCAGACTCCTTCGGGTCAGGAACCCCCTCCATCGCAGCACTGTTTGCCACTCCCAAGTCATGGTCTTCCTCCAGGTCCCAGCAGTGTGCAGTCTCATTGCTCACCTATTCACATGCATCCTCCACCTCTAACACTATCTCCTACTCCATCCCAGTCAGCTCAGCAGTCAGTAGTGGTATCCCCTCCACCTTCTCACTCCCCTAGTCAATCACCCACAATAATTATTCACCCTCAAGCGCTTATTCAGTCACAGGCAAACTCCCTTGTGCCGGCAGCTCTTCAGCCAGAGCAGACTGCTCCTCAGCAAACTACTGCCAATGCAGTTCGACCGATTGCACAGCCACTTAATCTTCCATCTCATCTTCCACTTGCATCTTCCCCTACTGTACATATAGGGTCAGTAGATCAGCCCAGCTTAGTTTCCCCAGGCCAACAGATCGTGTCCTCGACACCGCACCAGCAATATTCAGCCTTGCAGTCTGCACCCATCCCTCTTGCGGCTCCTCCTCAGCTGTCAACATCTTCAACCCAGATTCAACAACTGCCATTGCAGTCTGTACAGTCTTTACAAGTGCAGCCTGAAATTCTGTCTCAGGGCCAGGTTTTGGTTCAAAACACTTTGGTTTCTGAGGAAGAACTTCCTGCTGCAGAAGCTTTGGTCCAGCTGCCATTTCAAACTCTTCCACCACCGCAGACTGTTGCAGTAAATCTTCAAGTGCAGCCATCAGTACCAATTCAATCTCCAGTGGTAAGTGGTAATATTGGAATCCTTTATTCTTTATCCTCTGCTTCTCCAAAGAGCTGTAAGTCTGGCCCATTGGCTTCAGAGGGAGCTAAACCAAGTGCTAAACAGAGGGCCAGAAGAAGAAAAAACCTATTAATAATAGAAACAAGTTTTAAGAAAACAGGCATTTTTCTCTGATTTTTTTCTTTTCTTTTTTTGTTGTTTTTTTTTTGTTTGTTTGTTTTTTGTTTGTTTGTTTGTTTGACGTGGGGGAGGCTTTCTGTAATGGATTGTCAGTCAAGAATACCAACCAAGAACCATGAAAGTCCAACTTTTGGGCCTAAAAATCTTCTCTCTTAATGAAATGGCAACATATCTAAAGTTTAAAAAGTGCATAAGTACTATGTCAGGGCTTAGGTATTTATGCAAATTGGATGTTGATAAATATACTGTATGTACTGTAAGCTTTGCCTCTTTATGTTAATACAGGTACAGTACCGGCAATTAGAATTTTGAGTGGCAGAATCATCTAACTTTGCATCTTTTGGGTGCAAAGTTAAATAGCAGATTATTAAGATAATACAGTTCTGGATAAGTAATTTTGTACTAACATTGAAAAGATTATCTTTGTAAAAGAATAGGGTAATTTTTGATGCTGTCTTGGTGTTCCCCATCACTGC
Organism: Psilopsiagon aymara; assembly: GCA_024733675.1. NCBI lineage: Eukaryota > Metazoa > Chordata > Aves > Psittaciformes > Psittacidae > Psilopsiagon > Psilopsiagon aymara. The sequence goes on along the minus strand of JANRGW010049732.1, from coordinate 26,069 downwards.
CATTTAATTTAGCTCAGTGTTAGTCTTGGATGTCTTCAGCTTGTTTCAGCTGAAGGTTTCAGCTTCACTCACACTGAACTAAAATAATATACAGTGAAGTATCAGTGAAATAAAATGATATGCAGATAAAGCTGATGTTTAAGTTGGCATTGCTAGGCTTTAGTGGTAACATGCTAATGAGATTAGTGCAAGCAAAAGAATCGACAGATCTTTTAGGCCTTTTTCAGGCTACCAACAGGTTGAGGAAGGTCTGCTGTTTGATTTATGTTAAAAGGGTAATAATAATCTCAGCTCTCTGATATTTCATATAGAAATTGGGTGACAGCAGAAGCCAGGTTTGCTTTCAACAAGATGTTTTACATCCTAATCTGCTAAACTGGCTGTCAGTAATTCACATAAATTTACCTCAACTGTTTTCAGGAAAATACCTTAGTCTAGCAATAGCTTGAAAGCCTTGGTGTACTCTTCTGAAATGCTCAGTTTGATTGCACTGCTGTGTAGGATAAAGAGCAGCTTGTAGGCTTCTCATTATGTTACAAAGCTTGCATTTTGCAGAAGTGTTTAAATAGCTGTAAATATCTGTGTGTAGATAAAAATACAGTAAACTATAAAGATAAGGCAAGATCTCTGGTCTGTTTGATAGAGCAGTGTCTCTTTATATTTTGCTGTTTATAACAAAATGCTTCTTTTTCTCTCAGATTTTTCTCTCAAAAAGACATTGTGATGTCCTCAAAGTTCATTGTTTTATATGCAGTTTGGAAACTAGTATTTTATTAGATTAACATATTTTCACATTTTAACTGGTAATTTATTTTAAAAACTGTATTTATGCAACTCTTTTAAGGTATTAAGATAGAATGGAACTCTCTCTAAAGCAGTAGTTTGTTGGATGCAGATTTACCAAGTGGAGAATGTATGTGAAGAAGAGATGCCCGAGGAATCAGATTGTGTCCACATGGCTAGAACACCTACACCACCCACTTTGTCTCCACCAGCCATAAACTTGGGGAGTGGAGAGGCACTTAATTCAGAAGATCCATTGTCAGGTGAGAACAAATATCAAGCTAAGGTAGCTCTTCTGCTTAGAAACTCTTACTGGTTAGTGATGGCTTAAAGTAAAAATCTGTAATTTGATTTTTTTTTTTAATTTAATTTAGTGATATAATTTTTTTAATTCAAAGAAACCATATGAAACATGCTTGAAATCCATGTGATAGAACAAATATTTTGGTCCCAGAGGACCAAATATTATATATATATTTTGATAACATGTAGCACAGGAAATGCTTATTTGAGCTTTTTAGTATATACTTTTATACAAAAAACTAAACGGGAATGTCAATCTCCAGTTAGTCTTCAACTGATAGCTGTGTGATATCGGCAAAATATGCTGACTGCTCTGGTGTGAATTCGGGTCAGCAATCAAAAGCTGCTGTTAGAGTGGTTGACTACAATGTATGAGTCTTTTTGGCACAATTTCTTTTCATCTGTACCACAGCAAGGAGCTATTCTAATGCAAAAGCTACCAATGAAAATTTTTCTTCTTCACTGTATTGTGCAATATACATGCCTGTATCAGTCGTTCTGTGAACTGATGTAACTTCCCTGATGTGCTAAATATCCAAATATATACCCTCTCTATGTGTTACAGGGTGTATGTGTGTATATATAGATAGATATGCTATGGATATAATTGGGTGCTTAGAGGCTTGATGTTGTATATACTTGTGACCCTGCAGGCTACTGAGGCTCAAATCATGTCTTAATTCTCTCTAGAAATATTTCAGCTGCTCGGTCGTGAGAGTAGAATGTTCAAAAATACTGGGTTCTGCTTTTGACTTACGGATCTGTCATTTGTGTGGGTAATTAATGGCTAGCTAAGCTTATAGTTTGTAGATACTGAGTAAATGGAAATTTTGTGATAACTCTTTGTGGAATAGTCTGATAAGGAAAAGCATGTTGTTTTGAAGGTAAAATCTATAAGCTCTGGGGAAGAGACTGTGTTAGAGGATGGTGGGTACAGATGTGGGTGTGTTCATCTCTTCTTATTTCTAGAATTCTGAGCCAATGGTTGGACATAAGTGATGAAACCACAAAATACTTTGGTTGTTTTTCAGAACATGGAGGATTACCTTCAGTGACATCATCAGTCAGTGCCTCAGTAATTAAATCTCCGTCTGATCCTTCACATGCTTCTATTCCACCACCACCTCTTTTGCTTCCAGCAGCAACAACAAGGAGCAACAGCACATCAATGCCCAATAGCATTCCTAGCCTAGAAAATAAACCTCCACAGGCTATTGTTAAACCACAGATCCTGACCCATGTTATTGAAGGCTTTGTGATTCAGGAGGGGTTAGAGCCATTCCCTGTAAGTATGAAAGTTGCTATGAGTTTCTTACTAATTTTTGAAATGGTCTGTTTTTAAGGATGAAGTTTTTTGTGGCTAGTAGCTATTTAGATCTTGAATAATTTTTTACATGTTGATTTTAACCTTTTTTCCACTGATTGGTTACATGTTTCCTACAGCATTCAGTATACTTGTATACTTTTGGTGTTGGCTTTCATACATAATTGGAATTCGTGATACTGTTTGGCTTGCCAGTATCACTGGATGACAAGGTACTAAATGAAAATGGAAACACGGCTAACTTACAGGTTATGTCTGGAGATAACTTACAGAGAGTGATTTTTAGGCTAGCATTTGCAATAACTGTGTTTTACTTTCTTCTCCTACGTACCTCAGTCTAACTGATCACCTTAATTTAAAGCTCTGAGTCTGTGTTAAAATTCTAAAATGTTAGAACTTTGTTTAAAGCACTGCCAAGCCCCATGCTGAGCTCGGTGTGATTAGTACTGTGTCTGGTGAGAATTACTGTTGAAAATTTAAACTCCACAAATGGATAGTTTAAAACCTATAAGCCTGCCTTCTTAACAAATTTAATATGTCTCTTATTTTCCCATTCCTTCATTTCTCTAGATAAAATGTGTTTCTTCCTTCATTAAATGTAATTGCAAACTGCAGAGCAGGGGTGAGTCTTTGAGAAATGGTATTTAGAGCTTTGGCACTATGTAATAATGATTCATTGATAGGGAATTGGAGCTATGATTCTAGTCTCAGTTACAACTGCTAAGTCGCAAATACTATTTTCAGTTATTCATTGTTCATTTAATCACTGTTGCTTTGCTTTTATTGCAATAGGTAAGTCGTTCATCTTTGCTGGTAGAAGAGCCTGCAGAAAAAAGATTGCTAGTGGAGGGTCAGATCATGAGTGTTGTGTGCGTTGAATCAGACTTGCAGAATGCAAAACATGCAGACAACTCATCAGACACAGAGATAGAGGATATGATTGCAGAAGGTTTGTAGTTTCTGTTTAAATACCCTTGTCACTTGCTTTTAGTTCTGTATGTATTACAGAATCCCATCCCACCTGTACTTATGGAATCTTTCTCCAGTCTCTAATAGAAACTATTTTCAAACATTTTTTTACTAGCTACACATCACAATGACAGTTGTTGTAGGTGCATACAAATGTCAGGAAAGCCCTTGTCCTGCTTAGAATACAGTGGTCTCCAACACAATCCATGAGCTAATTTGTGTTCCCCATGCAGTATCCAGCATAATCATCAGCATGGATTTTTAGAACTCATCAATCAAATATTTTGGATGTGTTACACCACTGTTACTGTTAAGCCCAAATGTAGGTAGCCTCACAAGTGTTATGAAATGGAAACTAAATCATGGCATGGCCCAGAAAAAACAAGTTATTCTTCAACTTCTTTTTGTATATATTCATCCGAGTTTTGAAAGTCCAGAATTTTTCAGCCACCTCAGGATTTTCTGTTCCGCATCTTGAGCAATTGCACAGGAGCTGGTCTTGGTGATACGGTTAAATCTGTCTTAATGCAACTCTTAGTTTTGTTCTTTTGAAATATTTCTTTTCTCTCTTTCATATAAAAACTGTATTGGGCGGGTTGAGAAAGGACAAATACAGTGCCTGCTGCTGCCACAGGTCTGCATCAGGGAAGTAGCTGGGAAAAGTCAGGAGAGCATGTCCAGAGCAGTAGCAGTTCTCACCACAGCTGTGAACCAGGCATTGTAAATTGTCATTTAGTTAAAGCAATCTGTCTCACTGATCTTGTCTCACAGGAACTTTCAGGGTGGCAACTCTGATGGTAGTTCATTGCTTACTGTGGTTTCTGCCTCAGTGAATGGGACCAAAGTGCAGTAGGGAAGTTGGCTGCATCCACAGTGTATCTCAGCAAACAAATGAGCTCTAGGATCAGTATTCTAGATTATTAGAGTCTGGTTCATTATTTTTTACCACAATGATTTGTATCCATTACTGCTGGTAAGCGTATTGGATCAGACCCAGGTCAAGGATTGAAGACAAGGTAGAAAGCTTGCTTTAGAAAGTGTTCTGAATTCAAGAAGAGTATTTTTTGGTAGTAAAGTCAAGTAAACATGGTGGGAATCTTTGCATAAACCTGATATACTTTACCACTCAGGCAGTGTGTATCTCAACTTAAAAGTATGTTTTTGCTTATAGCACCTATTTTTAGTAGGAGCTGATTTAGATTGGAAGGACATCACTAAAAGGGAATATTGATGGGTTGCAGTCCTTGTATGTGTTGATACAACATCTGTGCAGAGAAGTCAGAAACCATGGAAACAGTGCCTGAAAAAGAAAAATAAAACATGATTTCCTAAATTACGTCTGATTATATGATTGCATTTACTAGCGTATCTCAGATCCCTGCTTTATTTTGCAGTAACAGGCGTCTTCAGGGAGTGGCAGATACTTGAAATGCGGTGCTTTGTAACTGTAACTTTCTTTTGCTTATGTTGTAATTTGTTTACATAGAAAAATGAAGAAACAATTTTTACAGAATCCATTTTTTAAGTATATCACATGATACTCTACTGGAAAATAATTGGAGGCCCGTACCTTATTCTCCACTATCCTTCATGAAGGCATGGCAGACTAAATTTCAGAAGGCAAGCATCTGCCATATTAATAGTGGAGGTTTGCAGCATCACTGGGAGTTTTCTAAACCTTTATTTCATATAATTTAAAATCACTGTTATTTTTTTGGTATAGTCTCCCAGTGAAGGCTTCTGTTTAAACAGTTCTTTGAGAAGGAAGTCCTTTGATATGAAAGCATCAAACAGAAGAGCCTTCAAAACAGAAAGAAAAAAGAAAAAAGTAATCATTTGGTAAATTTTGACTCGTTTGTCATTTTTTGGTTATTTTACAGCTCAGTTACGCTACTTTTCTACTATTCGAAAACTGAGACTGGTAAATCCCTTGGCTCATGACTATGCTCAGTATATTGCTATTAACTAAAATTGCTTTCTTGATCAAGAGTACAGCTTTTTTTTTTTTTTTAATGCCTTGTTTCACCCAGTATATTTCAAACAAGAGAAACTTTTTGCCATCTGGCATATCTGCTGTGAAGCTCTGTTCGCAACAGTTATTTTGCCCTTAATTTGTTAGAGTAGATCTTAATTCAGTTTTCAGTAGCATTCCCCAAGAACTTTTCAGTATTAACACTATGTTGTTTCTTACATTTCTAACAGTTTGCTGACATTTTATTGAAACATTCATGGTTTTGTTTTTAGTTATTGTTCCTGACAGCTGGTGTTAGGTTTATATATGCAATTTGCAACTCCTCATTAGATAGGCTAGTAGGAAACATCCAACACTGCAACACATCCACATATGTAGCAGTTGAGCAAAGGAGATTTTCTTACATGAAACCAGGGTATGATTGCTTGTAGGGTGGAAATACCTAATATGCAAAAGAAAAGGCTCTTAATATCAAATTTCACTTCACTCGTTGTCAGTTTTTCCCATATAGCATGAGCTGGCTTGGGAATGAGTGCTTTGGAGTTGTTTGGGTTTTTTTGAGAGTTAGTTAGTTATTTGAAGGATGCCTCTCTGGTATTTAATTTCAGTTGGTCAGATTTGGTATATTTCCCATTTAGAATCTAGAATCAGCTAGGTTGGAAAAGACCTTTGAGATCATCAAATCCAGTCATTATCCCAGGACTGCCAAGACCACCCCTAAACCAAGTCACTAGGGGCCTTAACTACATGGTTTTGAACAGTTCTGGGGACAGTGATTCCACCTCCTCTCTGGGCAGCCTGTTCCAATGCCCGATTACCCTCTTGGTGAAGAAATTTTTTCTAATACCCAATCTAAGCATTCCCTGGCGCAGCATGAGGTGTCCTATTGGTTGTTACTTGGGAGAAGAGACCAAACCCCACCTCACTACAACCTCCTTTTGGGTAGTTGTAGAGAGCAATAAGGTCCCCCTGACACTTCTCACCATACTAAACAACCCCAGTTGTTTCCAGTTTTTATTTCCTGTGTGGTACCAACTTACTCTGTTGGAGGCTTGCAACCTGGTAGTTTTCAGACTGCGAGAAGATCTGTTGACTTCAGTTATATCCTAATACAAAAGATACATTATTCAAATACCCTCTTTAGTATTTTGAGCTGTTTGCTGCACTAGAGCTTTTTCTTACCTCATCAGTGCAAGCAGTTTAGTGAGTTAACATCTCTGTAACAGACTTGCATGTTCAGAGTTAAAATCTTTCAATTAAACTTTGATATCTGCATTTATATTAGCTGACATCAAAGCTTTACCAAGAGTTTGCAACAAAAAGCTAGTTTGCAATTTTTTCAACTAATTATGTAAAATGAGAAGTATGAATGTGGGAGGAGAATAGCAAGAGGCAAAGTATATGAAACAGTGACTAAGGTAAATCAGAAGTGTGGAAGAAATGTATGTTTGTTTAGGCCTCTAAAATTGTGTAGAATTTTTGAGCCATGCATTTTGTCCATGATTGCAGCTATGTGGTGTGCAGTTCTTTCACTTGACCTGAATGACAACAAGATGTTATATTTCAGTTTCACTCCTTTGCTCCTTATGGTGTATTTCACAGATGGTATGTGAGGATAAGGGTTGGTTTTGGCATTTTTTTCCATGCCAGAAGTCAAGTTGGTTTGCAGATATGGTGGCATTATTCTAAACTATGTACAAACCATGCTTTACCCATGAAATACACTTCTAGCAAAAGAGAGCATAGACATTCAGCATGTGATGTGTATGCTGCCTTAACCTGCCTTCTTTTGAGCTATTCTACTCGTTTGCTCATATTTCTCCCAGCTGGTGTTTGAATTCTTCACTAGGAGCAGGAAAAGTGCATCCTCATCTAACCAACAGAAAAGTATTCTGTAACAGTAGACTAAATTAGTAGATGCTGTAATTGCTATATATATATAATCTGTAGATGCTATAATTGGGAGGTTTTTTTATTGTATACAGTTTAACTTTTTCATAGATAAGATTCAGGGCCTTACTTTCACAAGTCCCTTTGGTTGTAGCAGTTGACAGAAATTATTTTAAAAGGTTAACATGTCATTACAAGACAGCTTGAATTTAGACCATGGATGCTCAGTTTTCTTAATGAACTCTTTATAAGCAATTCATGAGGACTGTAACACCTCTTCTTAATTGTTGGCTATGTTTGAGGGCATACTTACTCATGGATGGGTTGAAAATTAACAAAAGAGCTGATTAAGTTCATTGTATAACTTAATTGAAGGTTCAGTAATGTTCAGTTTGCTCAGGATCTGTTCTATAGGGAATATCTATGACTTGCTTAGCGTTGCGCAGTTTTCTGTTTGTCACAGTATTTAATTAAATGTGTTAGATATTTGAAAGTCTTCTGCCCGCCTGCTTGAGATTAGAAATTTGGACATAATTTTGTGTCATTGAAGCTGACTTCCTTATGCCTCACTCCTTTCTTTAGAAGGACTGGATGAAATTGAAAATGATCTTCTGAAGTGTGAATTTTGTGGGAAAATGGGATACTCCAATAAGTTTCTACGGTCAAAAAGATTCTGTTCCACATCCTGTGCGAAAAGGTACTTTGTCTAAGTTAGTGCTTAACAGTAACTGGTTAATGGAATGGCATTCAAATAGTATATGGTGTTGAGAAATAAAGAAACAATAAAACATGACTGCGTGCTACCTGCATTTGCAGAGTATATGAGTACAAAGAGTTATGGTACACTATAATATATTTTAAGAAGATAGAAAAAGGGGAATTCCAGTAAAATTGTGTACCCCTTTCCAGAGGGTGACATGCTGTTGGACTTATGTAAGAGTGATGGGTGTCATGGAAAAGAAATTCATTCAGGGTTATTAAGTTTGGAAATCAGTGCAGAGGTTCACAGGCCACCAGATTTTACAGATTTCTCATTTTCCTGTTGTCTTCCTCTTGTTGGGCAATGTCAGAGAAAGAATGCTGGGCTGGGTGGGCTTTCTTACACTGTTTTGTGATACTAAGGTAAAATCACACTGAATTTATCTTGGCGTAATTGAAATGCTACATAGACCAAAAAAAAACATTCTTAAATGGTTTTAATAACAGTGTAAAAATTCTTTATGTGCATAAAGTAAAATAGAAGTATTCATAAGCATAAATAATTTTGTGTTTTCTGAAGCTCCTCCTTTCCTGAAAATAAGTGATGCCATTTGCTTGTGTATGGTTTGCAGAAGAAACAGGCTGGTTTCTGTTTCTCTTTTGGTTTAGAATGCTGCTTTTATTTCGATTTGATTGAGAGGAGGAATTCATAGTCAACATCTGAATGTAAAATTGCATCATTACAGCTAGAAAATTTATATTTAACCCCAGATGTTTAGAAATGGGGAATAGTTTCATTTCACCACTTTGTTCTTCTGTTGCATCAGTGTGCTTAGAAACCACGTTTCTCTTACGTCTGCTGCTGTTTTAATCCTCCATGTGAGACATTCCCATTTTAAGTAGTGGGAATGTGTATTTTTTATTTGGTACTTGCTGGGACGCTACTAGCAAAATAATTTTAAGAAGGAATTTGTCCCATTGATGTTAAAATGAGATTTTTTTTTTTTTTTTGTCTCCGTCCTCTTTTAACTTTCCCCTATCTAGGTATCAGCTAGTTAGGGAAAATGAAAGCAAAAGATACAATGTGACTTCAGGCTTTTAGCAGACATTTTAGAGAAGGGATCAGCCTACATGATAAAACGCAGAAGTGTTTCTGTCATGAAAGAATGGAAAAGATGGACATCATCCAGGGATGATCTAGATTCTCTTGATCTTGCATCAAGACAAGGGGTTTGAGTAAATGGCCTTTGAGATGCTTTTCTCTTGTGTTTCTGTGACAACTTTAATTACGCACCATTTCTGCAGCACTGTAATTTTATGGTTACTTGATTGAAATCAGTCCAAAAAACTACTGGTGTGTTATTGAGTATATCTTGCTTCTTCAGGCACAGCCTTAGTTGCACTAAGAAATTTGGGCTGTTTGCATCAGACAAGAGCAGTCGCTGGAATCGGAAATCAGATAGCCAGAGTCTTGGGCGACGCGGGCGTCGACCGAGTGGCCCTGATGGGGCATCACGAGATCATTTTCTTAGACAGGTCTGTGGAATATTTGTTTAAAATTATGGCATTGTTTGGGGAGTTACAAATAAAATCTAATACTGTAGTGTATTTGTATTGCATTTTCCAGCTTCCCATTACTTATCCATCCCCAGAAGAAGATATTGCTCCTCATGAAGATGCTGTTCCAGCTGCCATGACCACCCGTCTGCGAAGACAGAGTGAAAGAGAGAGAGAACGTGAACTTAGGGAGCTAAGAATTAGGAAAATACCAGAGAGCATTGACTTGTTACCAGTGGTGCAAGCTGACCCATCGGTATGGACTGTTGATGAAGTTTGGGCCTTTATACATTCTTTGCCTGGTATGTAATGTGCAATAACTCGTTCCAGTTTTCTTTTTTAACAGTGAAGTTCTTTGCGTCCCAGCTGATGGAGTTTAGAGCTGTTCCTCCTTCAGTTTGACCTCTCTCAAGAGGTCAGTGAGAGATCAGACACACTTCCTCCCTTCTATGCTTGCTTCTTCTCTTCCCTCCTTACTGCTTATTCAGTAGAAAAAGGAAGAGAGTTATTTCCCTTTGTACAAATGAAAAAATTGAAAGACCTGTCCTGACATAAGTCATCAAAAAAGAATAAGCAAGTTTCATCTATGAAGTTAAACTGTTTTGTGTAGCTTTGCTCAGTAACTGAAATGCAGAGGACTTCTGTGTATAGACTCTGTATACTGGTAGATGCAGTATATTCTCAGAAAAAATAATCTTCTCTCTCCTTATTTACAAACCTTTTCTTTAGCTCAGTGTTCACAGTTACTTTTCTGTCATCTTCAGGTTATTTGATGCATCTCATTTCCTAACTATCATAGGCTTTAAGGCTTCACTCCCTACTCTTTCCCAAGGATGCCATTCTATCTGATCATATACCATAACCTTTCCAGCTAACAAGGCAGGTCTCCACAAGAGCAGTCATACAAGAATTTTTGTTGCTTACCCATGTAACTCACATGTCAAAACATTTAAAACCAGGTGAAGTTTGTTCCTGATTTTCTACTTCTTCTGGACTGCTAAACCATTGTTTTGTGTGTGTATCGTATCAGGCTGATAACCTGTAAGGAATTAATTGCTAAGTCATATGCATGGTTTTGAAAAAATCTTTTATGAAGTGGATCAGGCAAAGAATTGAGTAAGGGATGTCTTAAATCAGAAAAAAGTCATCCTTGAAGTATGTCAAGTATGACATATTTCAAGTATGACAAACTATGAAGTACGTTTCTTCTGATAGTTTATAAATTGCAATTAAGTTATATCATCTGCTTTGGGAACCTGCAGTGATGTCTGTAAAAATAAGCAAAGCTCCTTAGATTTGAGACATGGTCATTCACATTTCTGTACTTCATCTGTGTTACTGGGATGTAACTATAACGCTGCTGTTTTTTTATAGATTTGAGGCTCTAGTTAATTCCATAAATTCCCAATCCAGGATTCTGCAAAGAATAAACAGTAATTCTTGTCCTGGAAAACTTAGAGTACCACATAAACACAATTTCACTTCCAAGTGTGAAAACAAAAATATTAGAATGTGGTTTCTGTTTTGAAACCATTACTTTTATGATACCAGCTGCTGGATCTGGGTTATTTTGATGTGGGTATTTTTGTATTCTGCAAATGAGGTAACCTTTGATTTTAAGCAGCTTTGTATTTCTCTGTATTTAATGAAAATGTATTATAATTGCTCATTCCATCCATATTAAGGAAAACACTTCTTTAAAAAAAAAAAAACCCTAAGTCCAGTAGGTATTTAAAATGATATTCAGAACCTGTCAGAACTTTTATTGTTACATAGGTACATTCAGGTTGTTTGGCAATTTGAGGGTTTATTGTGCTCAATATATTCTCAAGCCACTCTCTTGAAAAAATATTAATCAGATGCTGCCAGAGTTGAATGATACAAGAAGCAATAGAATTGATTTTCATTAGGCTATTTTGCAATATATACTTGGTGCAGTCTGTGCAGACCATCTGCCATGTTGTAGGAGACAACGATTTGTCAGCTTTTCATGAACATTAGGGACGTCTGTTTTTATTTACCACTTTCTTCATAGAGTCTGTTGCTGAGGCCTAACTGCAGTCAGGTGTTGTCAGGCTTTCCCTGAATTCCTCTGAAGCCTTTTGGAGAACGAAGCTTGTGGACATTCCTTTCTTTTGGGGGAAAAGACAGCAACAGTTTAAGTCCCAGTGGATTTCTTCCTCCTTTCGTCCTTCAGCTGCAAGATTAGTGGTCTTTCATCCACTTCCTGTCTTTTTTTTAGCTAAGTTATTGTACAGCAACCAATTGCTGAAGTGCTTAAGAATACACAGTGTGCTTGGATGAAGGGACTTAAATACATTCAAACTTTTATCCTTTGCTTTTCCAAAATCACTTTGATAAAGAGTATTTTAGGAGAAGTTCATTGAAATGCTTCATATCCTGCTTAAAGAAAAAAGCCCTGCAACTACAACCAGTAATCTATTTTAATGGGACTACTTTTGTACCTAAATGTAAAACCTCTTGATCTCTCAGTTTATTTGTAAATGCTGTGGTGTGACAATCGTCACATTCAAGTCTCAAGTCAGACATAATTTTGTCTGTTGTCAACGTATAAATAATAACCTTTCTTATGATGATAGAACACTTAGATCCTCCTAAGAGTGGTCAATTATCTCAAGATCTTTCTTCATGTTAATGGCAGCATTATCTCCACTTGGTAGCTGCAAATGGCAGCACTGTTCCAAGGTGCTCTCTAACAACTCTGGGCTCCTGAAAAATGTCTCTTATTGAGTGTGGTACAGTTTGTAGCTGGGCTGCACTAGTGCATCACCGCACCTGAAATACTGGAAATAAATGTTATGGGACACATGCAAGCACTAAAACATTTTAATGGCTTTAGTGGCTATAGAAATACTATTTGTGGCAAACTTCCCCCCCCCCCCAAAAAAAAAAAAAAGATGCCACTCTGATTTCTTGTTCCAATAAATAATTCCCAAGAACTGGGAATTTATTGTTTATTAAAGTTAGGTTATTTTAAATGCTGTGGAAAATAGCCCTTAGTTCTGATTAAAAGTTAGTCAGCTGCTACAGAGTAACTGTTGTACCTTTGTGGCTGTAGTTTATATAGTTGTAACCTGCACTACAGCGGTTTACAGGTATAGCCTTATTCGATGATAAAACCTTTTCCTCTTCAGATTCCTTCAATTTTTCCCTAATAAAGTGGCAGCTAATTGTTGCATGAGATCTGCAATTAACACAATACTAAAATTAATTAAAAAATAAAAAATTGTGCTTTTTTCTTTGTGAAAAGCTGACATGGACCAACCTTGAACGTTATGACCACTAGGCAGTAATAATCCAAATTAATTACTGTTTGGATATTGATACTTTCTTCCACATATCCTTTCATAGAATCATAGAATAGTTAGGGTTGGAAAGGATCTTAAGATCACCTAGTTCCAACCTCCCTGCCATGGGCAGGGACACCTCACACTAAACCATGCCACCCAAGGCTATATCCCACCTGGCCTTGAAAACGACTAGCGATGGAGCATTCACAGCTTCCCTGGGCAACCCATTCCACCCTTACACTAAAGAATTTCTTCCTCATATCCAATCTAAACTTCCCCTGTTTAAGTTTGAACCCATTACCCCTT
>JANRGW010049732.1:0-12855 GCA_024733675.1 Psilopsiagon aymara | reverse complement strand
TCTCTTCTCCAGGCTGAACAGCCCCAACTTTCTCATCCCATCTTCATACGGGAGGTGCTCCAGTCCCATGATCATCCGTGTAGCCCTCCTCTGGACTTGTTCCAAAGGTTTCATGTCCTTTTTATGTTGAGGGCACCAGAACTGCACACAATACTCCCAAGTGAGGTCTCACGTTCGGTTTCTCTTATGTGTTTTTAAATCCAGCAGGAAATTGGACTACCGCTTCTTTATAGAATTTAAATCTGAATATACAAAAGAACATAAAATTAGTTAATTGCGGTCATCTGGGGTGGAAAAGGAGTTCTTCACAGTATTTTCATATCTCTAAAATAGTATCCTTTTAGAACAGGGGTAGATATAAAAATGCCCAAAACAGGCTTAACTGTAGAATAATTGAAGGCAGGAATGCTAGGTGGAGCACAAATTAAAATGTGTCTGAAAGGCTCTGAGATAGATGGAGAGACCAGGGGATTGAGAACATAAGTATATAAAAAAACAACATGAAAAACGTGGCTTCAGGGATAGAAGCTTCACATAAACAACTGACAATGAGTGTTCTTATTCTCATTGTTAGAAGACTTTTGTCTGTGTAGCGGAGCTGCCACACAGCCAGGCATAATTAACTGTTTCTGCTTAACAGATTTCCAGAGCATCTTTTGAGGAACCTTGTGTTTCCAGTGTTCTTCAGTGGAAAGGAGCCCTAAATTACTCAGGACAGTCCTACCCTTGAATAGTCCTTTTTCTTACATTGTAGGCCTCAGTAACCTGAGACTGTATTATTTCATGTTCAGAAAAAGAGCAATTTCTTTGTAAATCAGCTCATTTAAAATTGCACTTGTGAATTGCTGCTGTGTATAGAATAGTCACTGAGGTAACTGATGATAAATGTCTTTGTGAGAGAGTTGTGCTAAAGCCCATAAATCAAAATTCTGTGTATTTAACCCAGTGGTGGTAACGTACAGATGGAATTAACACCTTTTGGAAATTGTAGCTGTGTAAGTTTCCTCAGTGATTTGTAGAATATGTGTGTGTCTTTTTAGTGCTGGTAAGAGCCTTCTTGAATTGTGTTCTTACTTGATGGCTATTTCAGCAGTGTTTTGCTAGTTTCTTCCAACTGTGAGATCATGGTGGTTGTTCCTCTTAATGAAATGAGAACGATACCTTTGTTAAGACTTGAAATTTCCAATGAGTAATTCTTCAATAATTACAATGTAATTAGAGCCTGTAGTAAAAATTACTTTCAGATTATCTCAGAAGTCGCCATCATAATATTGAACTCTTGCATGTCAAGCTAAAGGGATGAGCACTGGAAATGGTGTAGCTGATAAGCTCTAGTGTGAACAGTCATTGCATCTAAGAATGCACATTTCTAACCCAGTAATTCTTTTTTCTGTTTCCTTGTAGGTTGTCAGGATATTGCGGATGAATTCAGAGCACAAGAAATTGATGGACAAGCTCTCCTCTTGTTGAAGGAGGATCACCTTATGAGTGCAATGAATATTAAGCTTGGACCTGCATTGAAAATCTGTGCACGTATCAATTCATTGAAAGAATCCTAGGAGGTGAACATGAAGGTTTAAACAACAGTTTCTCAGTGACAGAACTGACAGTAATACGCCAACATCTTCACTGTGGCATGAGTGTTACTGTGATGTTTTGTTAAATATATGGGGGTTCCCCCACATAAAGACTTTAAAATGTACTTTTGATTATGCCAGGTTTATACTACTATACTCTGTAGTTTCCAACAATTAATAGGTTCATGGTAAAGCCTGAGTAATACTTTGAGCTGAAGTGGTAGTTCATGGAGAAACATGAAGTGAAATATGCTGTGATAGGTTAAATATTCTCCAACATGTACTTCATAAGTTTAACACCCCAGCACCCACCCTAGCCTAAACACCATTTAAATTGCGTTGCTGTATTCTGAAGGTTTTTTGCCACATACAGCAGGTTTTGGACTGAAATAACAGAAGTGTCCACAGACCCTGTGGAAGCACTAAAAACGGTAAAATGCTATGCATTCAGTTGTTTCTTTTAGTCTCAAGCAAATTGTAAGGGGTAGGTTGGCAGCTAGTTCTCCTTGTGTAGGCTTACCCTCATCTCTGCCACTATAGTATTTTCCTGAAGTCTGGAAATACTATAAACCATATAGATGCCTCATCAAAATCCTCATCATCAGGCTACTGAAATGTAATGGCTTGACACTCTTGCCAGAGGTAACTGAAGCACATGTTACTTTATTCTTTGTATGCTGCTATGCACTAAGAGGGCATTAATTTGTTTGGTTTGTAGTTCTGCATGCTGCTAGTTAAACTAGACCAGCAGTTCTCAAATGGGTGTTCAGAGTGGATCCTGAGAAGGCGTGAGAGCACTCAGGGTTCAGGTTCCCAAATGCCTAGGTGTGACCGGCTGAAAACCACAGCCAGAATTAGCTCATGTTGAGACAAGCGTACTTCAAAGACTGGAGGTAGAGAAGGGATGGCATAGCTCAGATGCTCTTTTTCTTGATAACCTCTTCTAACTTGTCTTTCTCTGTAGTGCATTCCCATTGCCTCACTGGAAGCTTCCAAGCACCTTTTATTTGTCCACTGGCCAGTGTGAGCTGGGCTTGCAGTAGTCTGAGGAAGGAGCATGGTGAGTTGCTCTTTCAGGCCCCTTCAGAGCTGGGTGTAGGAGCAGCTGCTGCTGCAGTGAGGGAGCCTGGAGCTATGGGTGAGCAGGAGGAGTGCTACTGCTAGGCAGCTTTGGGGGCCCTGCTTTGTCCCTCTAGCAGATTTCCTTGTCAGTGCTGCAGCCCCAGGCAGTTGGACTTTAGTGTCTCCATCTTCCCTCTCTCTCACGCTGTGCAGAAAAAATATGTATTTCCCTAGTTACTGACACTCGGAAGCTGCTTGGGCTCTGAGGCAGCAGCACCTTCTCAGACTTTGCTTCCCATCATATGTGTATGGATGTTCATGGATGCATTTTGTACCTTCTGTTCCCTCCCTTTTGCAGCTTCACTCCCCTTATGTACAGACCAAGATCCCTAAACAGGGAAAGAAGGGCACATGTGCTGATAAAGTTGTTGTGTATATTTGAATTAAATATGTGTATGTGTCTGCAAATAATGTATTTTGTATTTTATGCAAGTTAATGCATAATATATGATTGTGTAGGGAGACATTCAGGGTGAGTGTAAAGTATTCCTGAAAAGGAGTACCTGATCTAAAGTTTGAGAACTGCTGACCTAGATCAAAAGGAGTCAATGCACATACACTGGCTGAAAGGAAGGTTTATGACAGGTAGATTAATACGTATATTATTTAACTGATGACCTTAAAGAGTAAATTGGGATTACAGAAAACTCTGTGCTTCATTTTCCTTTAATTAGACTCTTGCTTTGTTTCTACTAACAAACTTTCTACTGATATCTTCCAGAGATAAACATTAGAGTCATTGGTTTTAATTACAACTGTTTGGGTACTAACAGCAGATGTTATTAATAATTTTTTAACCACTGAAGCTCCAAGTTAGGAAAACCCATTGCTGTTACGTGCTAATATGTGGTGAGAGCCTTATCCAAATGGCACCAAAGGCTTTAGAGAATTAATTGATGTCTGGGTTTATTTTGGAGAGAAGTTGCTAAGCACTTTCTAATTTGTTTTCTCTGTCTTCAGTTACTGTTGTAAAATAAACTTCGTAGTTGAAGGTTCAATGTTTGGCAATATTCATTGGAAAGATATTCAAATGATGGAGACAGTAGGTTCCCATTTGTAGCATTTCTGTAAGATAAACCATGTAGCATATCTGTAACATATGTTCTAAAGGATATGTTCTGTTTTAATGAGCTAATTGAAGACTGAAGATATCTTAGATACTTATTCTTTGGCTTTTGTCTTAAAGTAATATTATTTTTATATGAAAAATTCACTGGCTAATTTTTAAACTGTCTTCTGATTGTACTGCCCCTTGGCAATGTAAAAAGCAAGTACACGTAAATGTGATTTGATAATGGCTTAAGGCATATTTGAAAACATGGACTTCAGAATCTTTGGACCTGCAGTTAACCAGTGTTACATGCATGAAAATTTCACAGCTGTTCTAATTTGCTTTATTAGACAGCTTCAGGAGACCTTCTACAGCTAGTGCTTATGTACAACTCTTGGACATAATCACTGAAAGATGCCAGGAGCTCAGAGTAGACCTGATTAATGCACATCTGTGCTGGTTCTTCTGGTACGCTGCACTTACTGTGGTTTTGGGAGAGCCACAGATAGTGAGTTATGCTTTAAATATTCATGAATGCAGCAACTAAGAATGTGGGCCTTATGTATCCTGAAAGTTCTTTCTCCTTCACTGATTTTGGCATTAAACAGGAACTTACAAGCAGACACAGTTGCACTTACCTCTACTGATTGAAATGCACGGGTGCTGAAGTGGTAGCCAGTAGAGCTGTGTCAGTAAAATCTGTTTTAAAATATACCACAGCTGCATGTGCAAGTACATTGGCAAACTTCAGTGCAACCGAAGTCTATGTCAGGAGCTTTTGAGTTTACTCAGAAAAGCAATACAATACTTGGGAGTAAAATTCCTCCAGAACCATTGTACATACCAATCGCTTGTTTCTGTTCAGATCAGTGAGGCTTTCCCAGGTTATAGGACCATTTCTCATGGCCTTCCCCACAAATTAAGCTAGGCCCTCTTGCAAAAGAGGAAGTATTGCAGGTTTTAATTGAGTACTTTTTTAACACTTGCTTCTGCTGGGTGTGTCTACAAGAAATCCTTTGTTAGCTTTGTTTCCTGGGGTTTGGTTTTCTGTATTCAGACTGCTGCTGTTGTGGGCTACATCTTGTGCTAATCCCTGCGATACTTCAATTCCTATAGAAAGGAATACAGGATGCTGTAGAATCTTAGCTCAAAAGGGAGGTATGTTGGATGGTTTTTTCCCTTTTTCTCCACTGGTCTCCCTCCTAATCAGCTCCTTAATGCAGACTGCAGAATTAGCTCAGGGTAAAACCCTTTGGCAGAGCACTAAGCTGAGTAAGGATCTCTTCCTAGAGAGTTTTAACTACTACACTTTTCTTGGCTTCAGAGTTTGATTTTTAAAGAAATGCACCTGAATGGGCAAAATGGGTATGCAGGCTCCTCTGCTTCATCTAGAAGCAGAGCACTCTGACAGGGAAGCTCAGCCACCTCCTGTAGGAGCTGCAGGCTGCTGCTTCTTCAAAAACAAGCATTGCCAGTGAATGGATAACTTCTCCCAGACAGCCCCCATTGCCTCACATTTGGCACATTTATAAGACTTTTACCACCTCTGCTTATACTGAGAGTGAAAAATAACCATCCTGCCAAATTAAACTGCCATTTGTCTTGGATCACCAGGGTTTTCAAGGAGACTGCACTGTAAATCCATCCTTTACCTGTTAATCCAGCATACTTTTTTCCAGAAATGAAGCTGTGTTGATGGGGAGGGTCAAACTTTTGCTAGATTTGTGTCAATGAGATATCTCAGATAGGAAGTTTATATCCTGCCAGCATCTATTTCCCCATTTCTTCCCTGTGAAAGCAGTTTTTTCTCCCCAACTTCTTTTTTGACAAATCACAAGTGGGAATCCAGCCTTCTGGGTAGAACAGATGGAGTCCATCCTAACTGCAGGAAGAGAAAAGGAATGGAATATAAGCAAGTATTTGAGCAGGTTTATGACAGCTTTTGTGTAACTTCTTTACCTTGATCTTAGCTGTAAGGAAATGGTCACGTATAAAACAATCTTTTTTTTATGCAGTAAGACGTTGCTGGTTGTAGTGTGTCACTGCCTGGCATACCAGTTAAAACCACTGCCAGTTTCAGATGACACTTCTCGTCTTAATACCACAATACGATACTCAAACTTATGGCTCGATAGCTTAAGAAATTTCTTACGTACTGACAAATGTGATCAAAGAATTCAATGACAGCTGTATTGCAAGTCCTGGTTTTACAAATAATTAGACATTCACATAACTTACACCATAAGTAGTTCTCCTGATTGTATTGAGACTACTCATACCAAAATTAAGCATGTGTATAAACACTTGCAGGGTTATTTTCTTAGCAGTATCGCATAGAAATGTCCTGTTAGCATATATTTGCTTAAGTGACAACTCTGTATCTAGACGCATCAATTGCTCTGGATTGCAGATAATGACTCTGCAAAGGAATCAACATAGGATACTTTCTTTAAGCATTTACCCATATTAATTTATTAGAGATGGAGAGAAACTAATATTTTAAAGTATTTTCTTTTAAAGATACTGTTTCTGTTGAATGCCAAGTAGAACAGTTATGAACAAAGCTATAAATGTGTAATTTCAATGTCAGGTCTAGTACTTGCTTGTAGTGAATTAATTTCTGAACATGCTTTTTGCCTTGATGGGTGTCAGCTCTGTTGGTTGGAGTGTTTTGTCTTCTACTTGTCTCCAGGGTCTCGTGGTCAGCACTGCCACATGTATGCAAGGCCCCATCCTAAAGCCACTCTATACGTTTGTGTAACCTCTGCATTGAAACTTCCTCACACCCACTCATTCCTTTGAAGGCTGTGTGTATTATTTACTGATCACTTAAAGTGATGTGGAAGGAAAAAGAAGGAAATTGGAGGTATGCAAAATAAGCTCACAGTCTACCTTTTGTAACCATTGATCTGACTTTTCCAAAGCACAATTCAAGGAGTCAGTGTTACAAACAGATTTAAAGTTAAAAAATGTTAAAGCTTCCTGCTGAATTATCCCAAATTACTGTGCACAATAAGGAGCTAGAAAAAGATCTAAAGGGATTTTTTTTCCATCTATAAAGAAGTACAATTTCAGCAGAACTGTACATTTGTAGTGATGATAAATATCATTATAGTGCAACATGTAACAGAGCATCTTAATCAGGTATAAAAAGCACTGTATTGTTCTGTAGGGTTGTCAAAAGGCTTACAGTATTGGTTGTAGGTACCAAAAAACATATGCTTGCTATTATGGTATTAGGCTAAAGCACAAATATAACTGATTCATGAAACGTATCTATTTTGTGGGTGAAGCCAAGTCAACCTGTGTTAAGACTTATGCATTCTCCTGAGCCACCTGGGTAGTGTGCTAGCAGCCAGGACGCTGCTGTCCTCTGGCAGCTTTGTGCAAAGTTGGATGCTTGAAAGAACAAAGAGGTATTATGCATACCCAGGCTCCTTTTTAAGTAATCTTTGTGTCACAGTGTTAACAAACCAGTATTGATCAGGAAAGATGTGTGTAAAGAATGAAAGGATTTATTAATGAGTGCCAAATACTTCTATTTAAGGTTGAAAAGATGTAGAATATCTCATTAAAATCAATGTGTGGGGGGGTTTTTAAGGGGTCCTTCATAGGAGGGAAGTACAGAAGTTCCTCACAAAGGGTTAACACTTTAGCTGCTGTTGCCATTAATATCAAATAATCCTATAAGAATTAAAGACTAAAGAGTTCGAATCGTATAAGGCCATTAGATACTGGCTCAGCACAAGAAGTAATGTACTGAGGAGGTAGCTCAGTGGTTGTCTGTAGTTGTTTCCTAGCATGGCTTCTCTCCTCTTTCTGTCTGGCAATGAAACTGAGATTCTGTTGTAGAGAGTAATGGTTTATGGTTGTATGGCTGGACTTGGGGTTTACTCTTAGGACTTCCCAGAAACAGACAACAGAAAACACAGGGAAAAGACTCGGTTATTAGGAAGGATCTCCCTCCATAAAAATCAAGGGTGAAAGTGGGCTTACAAGGAGAGCTGCTATTAATGTATTTTGAAATGGCTACTAAGCAGGCTTAGGCACCACAGTTGGATGCTACGTGAGGACCTGAAGTGCCACTATAGCCAGAAGTTTTTCTCTTCGGCCCTTCTTCCCCAAGGGTGTGGAAGAATGGATTTGATAGTGATACAGTGCTGTAACATCGCTATGTTAATATCTGCTTTGGCTGCATGTTACAGCTTCCCTGTAAAAGCTAAGATTTTAAAACCTTAAAATGGCTTTAGAAGTACTGCAGCTGCTGTGAGAGTTCTGCCGCAATAAGATAGATAGGGTTGTATAAACTTTAATTAGGGGTTGATAAGCCAGACCACACTGATAAAAAGTATGTCAGCAGCCTTACCCAACTGGAACTGCAAGAAGTCCATCACCCACAGACCTTAATGAATCAGAATGGTGAGACCAGCCACACAAAACAGAAGCATCTGAAGTGCTCTTGACTATAACTTTGCCTTCATCTGGTGTTAAATTAATTTTAAATTAGGGGGTTTCCCTTGCCTGTCCAGTCTGTAGGGACTAGTTATTTCACAATCTGCAGTGCCTGGTGCATTGCTGTATTTGAGGTATTTGCCAGTTTTTTAATGGAACTAGGTTTTATAAATATTTTGTCAACCCCATTTCAGTGGGTGTCCAGTTCATATAAAGCCTGAAGAAATGCTGTGTCAAAAAAATGTGTCTAGACATGGCTTATCCTATAGCATCTCAAGTGCTAAGAAGTAACAGCAATTGCAATTTGAGAGAATGGCAAGCAGTTGCTTAAGGTTGCTTTTTCACATTAACACTGTCTCTGCTTTCCTGCTTTTAACATAGAATTTCCTCCAAATACATTTTCCAGCATAGAGGATGAAATAGTCTGTAGTGCCAAGCACTCTGAGCTATGTTGCTAAGCATCGCCTCCTCTTCCTGCGCTAGTTTTAAAATCCAGGTTTTGATCATTTACTGTCCTTTCTATGGCCTTTTTAACAGATTTTACCCAAACCATTTTCTACTGCTTAAAGTTACATCACTGAAACCTCAGAGAAATTTACCACAGACTGTGGGTGAAAGAAGCACTATGTGGGGTAAAGTAATAAATCAGAATGCCAACTGGACTTTGTATACTGCGAAACTGTAAGACTAATACATGACTGAGATGTGATTGTGTATTCTTATGGAGTGATATACT
This sequence comes from Psilopsiagon aymara, assembly GCA_024733675.1. Lineage (NCBI taxonomy): Eukaryota > Metazoa > Chordata > Aves > Psittaciformes > Psittacidae > Psilopsiagon > Psilopsiagon aymara. The sequence goes on along the minus strand of JANRGW010049732.1, from coordinate 3,917 downwards.
GGAATATTCTTTTATAGCAAATTTTAGCCCATGGAGCACTAAATTCTAGAGTTAAATCTTCTGTCTATAATCAGTACACATTAATGTACATTATAACCTCAAAATGAAATTGTAGAGTTGAAGAGCACACAGTGAACTATGAAAAAGCAGGATCTTTACTTCGGGAATCTTCTTTTGTAAAAAAAGCACCTTCCTATTACCAACTGGCATGTGAATGAATTTTAGATTCTCTCCTTTGTTATGATCCTGTAGAAGTGAAATCTCTTTAATCTGCCTGTTAATGGGTAAATCCATCATACAGATGTTGAATCAAAGCACCTTATACTATGCTGCTTGAACTTGCTTGTAATTGCACCTTTTGTTACCTGCACATTTTTCTTAATGAGTATTCTTGTGTGATACCATTGTTCCCCAGGTCTGGGTGAAGGATAAACCAACCTGCAGCATCAGTTACTTACAGTTTCTGTTTCAATACAACATTGTATTGTGAGTTCAGTGCTTCAGAAATAAATGCTACTTCCATTTGTCTGATTTGGTTGTATATCGCTTATTTTTGTTCTACAAAATTTTAAATCAGACCTTCACAGAACTGAAGAATTTGAAAATTAACAGTATTTTTGCTAGAAGCCTGACACATTCTTCCCCTACACATTCTTCCCCTACTGAAGTAGTCCCACTTCAAATCTAACTAGTTTAAAGTAATTCTTTAACCTTGGACATGTATTTATCTATAGGTATAGCAAAGAAAACGTCACCACCTTTCTTATAGCTATAGAAGTTGCTTTATATTAACTGAAAAAAATTATTTCTCTTTAAAGAGACAACAACCCTTAACTTCAATCAAACTGACAAAAAGTCACACTTTAACAAGAAAATATGCTTCAAAAACTCACAGCAGTTGTTTGAAGCTTTGACAGTAGGTTAACATGGGGATGTAACATAAGGATATAAGGACCCCAGCTTTAAAGAAGGCTTTATTGCATTCTGTACTACAAAACCTGAGCTCATTCCATTTAGAGGAAGTGTGAAATCCTAGTCATAAACATGAGGCTTATCTGAAAACTTGTTTCATACAAGTAGTGGTCTCCTCCCAAACCTGTACATTCATGTCAAATTCTCTGAACTGGCAGGTTCACTGCCAGTTCAACTGCTCACTAGAACCCAGTATGTCCCAGGCTCTGGTGCAACATTGGTGGGTGCTGGACTTTTCTCCATTGGTTGTGGCTCTGCAGATGTTTCCTGTATTATCTATAAGGACAAACGTCTATTGCACAGCACTTATTTGCAGTCTTTTCAGTCAGCAGCTCATTAGCAGATTACAATTACTGTGCCTGGTTTATCAGCTGCCTCTGTGCTTTCATTGTTAAATGGGATAAAGCAGAATTTCCAACTGACAAATGGATCCATAGACCACATCTCCTCTGTCAATTCAACATCATGACACCGACACCAGTAGGCTACTGCAATGAGAAAGCTGTTGATGAAGTACAGCCAGGGGACGTTCATCTCCATGTAGGCTGGAATCTGAGCACCAAGAAACAAAATGATGAATTGAAGAAGAACAAAAGGTGCCCAAGTGCCAAGAAAACAGATGAGGAGTCTGGTCAGGAGCTGCCACTTAAAGCAAACGCTGTTGTTGTTGGACACATAGGAGAACATCAGAACAGGCTGACTGGCAAAGGATACTACCCTGACAGATAGCAGCATGGTTATAACTTCCTTCCGACAGGCCAGGAGAGCTGTGCCTGTGAGCAGCACCATGGCACAGGAGACTGAGTAACTCTGCAGGCTGGCATAGAGGGGACACCGATAAGGAGAAAAATGGTTCCGAGTGTCTAGTTCTTCATAGACAGCGGGAACTTTCAGAATACAAAAAAACCCTGAAATCCATATAATGACCACAGCAAATATATAAAGTAATCTTTGACATCTTTTAGGAAGCTGAGAAGTTTGGGCTATAGTCATGTAATAATCCAGGCCAGCCACAACATACACTGGGTAATGCAGAATACCATAGGTAAGAGAAACCACCTGAGTGAACAGGCAAATGTGGTACTTTGTGAATCGCACACCCCAGAGTGCAAAGTCTTCGAAATAAAAAATGAAAGAGATACTCAGCAGCAGTGTGAAATCGAGAAGCGCCAGTGAAACACAGAAGTACCCCATAAAACTAACTTTCACGGTTGTTTTCTTAACTTGCAACATGAAGAAATCGAGGAACACTTTTCCAAACATAATCAAGAGCAGCATGCAGCTGATCTCCAGTGGCTGGTTGACCTGGGTGTAGGGGTACTGACCAGGGCAATTTTCACAGAGTATGGCAGCCATCCTCCAGTGGTGGGACCAGCAAAGGAAGTATCACAGGGCACAGTGCTTCATACCTGGGAAAGAAAAGAGAGGTTTGTAAAAACTTAATTTTAGGTACCTCTACCAATTAGTTAATTCTCCATCAAAGCAACTACCATACTCACATCTGAATTTTCCAGGCTCCTTAATTAAGAGTAAGTAGGCTCACTAACACATCATTAAGTTTTCCTGCCTAAATTTTATGTTCTTCAGATATATGTTCTTGAGAGCTGAAAAGTCAACACAGACCTAAGTTACTTTTCTAGCTACTTTCCTATGGAAAGGTTTAGAAAGCAAGTCTGTCTGTGCTCCTTTTCTTTAGAAAGCATGGGGGGGTCTTTCTGCCCAGCCAGGCGGAGGGATGGGTGTTTCAGGGCTCCTCCATATTTTGAAGAAATCAGACAATCACACAGGACAGAAATCATACAAGACACAGAGCATGGCCTCGCAGTTTATTGTGCTTACAGAATCTGTATGGAACAGCTTGCAGAAATATCCTAAAAGCAGAAAAAGTATCAACCCAACTCATCTTTTTTCACTTGGACTTCCGTAAGTTTCCTTTCTGTGTTTTCATTCCTAAGGAAAATGAACACAGGATTGCTTCGTGTATGTCAGCAAGACATATCAGACAAAGCTGTATGTGCTTTCTTCTCTTTACGAGAGAAGCAGGATGGTACCAGCATTCTCAGCAACAGCAGAGGAAAGCTGCGAAGCCGAGAAGCCAAGAGCCAGGATCTCTGTTAACAGCGATGCACTTGTATTTAAACAGACACCTACACTTCATTACCAGCTTGCCAGAACTGGTGAACATTAAGTCAGTGTCTCCTGAAAAGCGGAGTAATAACAACCCCAAGTACTTGGCAGTACAACTCGAGAAGCATCCACTGCGCTCAGTTACAAGGGCTTGCCGCTTCACTCTTCATCTGCACATTTCACCGTCTAAAACTGAACACATTTTACACTACAACTTAAAACAGTTTTCTGTATTTTCTCTTCCATATACTGGACGCTGCACTTGCGTGTGCAGAAAGGAGGCAACCTGCACGCGGAACAGGATCATGCTATGTGAGCGATCACTCCCATCCGTTTGTAATGTAATTGTTATCATAACGCAAAGTCACCTGCGCACAGGCTGGGCCTTTCCTCGGCTGTGCGAAGCCCCGGGCAGAGCAGCAGAAGCGGCGTTAACCCCTCTGCCGAAGGGCGCGGACAGGACCAGTGCCCGCTGTCCTCTCAGCACCCTCCTGCCGGCAGCCGCGGGCTGCCCGCGCCTCTCCAGCGCCGGAATGCCCCGCCGGGCTCAGGGACAGCCCCAGCCGCTCCCGGACGGAGGCAGTCGGCGGAAGAGGGGCTCTCAGCCTGGCGCCCGGGCCGGGAGCGGCTCCTGCGCCAGGTCCTCGCCCAGGTCGGCCCCCCCTCGCCCAAGAACCCACCTGCTGCGGCCGCCGGCTCTGCGCGCTCTTCCTCGGCGTGTGCTGAGGGCACCTTCGGCGCCCCCTCAGGAGGCAGCCATCGCCGCCGCTCCGCATCGTGCGGGGACCCTGTCTGGGGGGGACGGGACCGGCCGGGCT
>JANRGW010049729.1:0-42451 GCA_024733675.1 Psilopsiagon aymara | reverse complement strand
TAAACTGTTCTTATCTCAACCTGTGGGAGTTGCATTCTTTTGATTCTTCTTCCCATCCCTCCAGGAGCAGAGGGAAGAAAAAGGGGGAAGTGAGTGAAGAAACTGCGTGTCTGATTTATGGCTTAAACCACCACACACACACACACACACACACACACACACACATACACACGAGACCCTGAGAGTGACACTTCTGCCATTTTCACAAAGAGCAAGGTTTAGACATTACATACATATAGTCACTTTTCACAAATTTCAAATCAGAGAATTAACTTTGACCTTTCAGTTTCAGGTCAGCAAAAAGTCAGGAAAAGCTCAGCATAATTTGGAAAGGTTTTTAGGTATCCTTGGAACTACAATTTTCCATTTTTCCCTTTAAAAGCTACAATATGGGGAAAAAATACACAATTTTTTTTTTTTTTTAATCAGAACTTACAAATTGTTTCCACCCTCCAATTAGTCACCTTTTCCATAATAAATTTTGTCATGTGGGGAATGACACTGCCAAGCTTGCAGAACAAGATAACTCATACAAACTGAAGATACGGCTCCACTCAACTATTTTACTGAAGGAATCTGCTAAAGAAATTTGAGTTCAACTGCGGGTTCTTAACAGCACAGCAAAATGAACAAAATGCTAGATTTCATACAAATAGTCTCTGCACTCTTCTCCCCTTCCAAGTTGATTAAAAAACTCCCTACACAGAATTTGCTTTGCTTCAAACAACTTTGAATTGTACAAATGCTTATTAAAATGCAGAATTGTGCATGAAAATTGTGGGGGAAGAATGTGCATAGGTACCAGAATTACTTGTCTGAGATACTGTAACTAATGATTTAACAGAGGATGCTTGTCAAATATTTGAATTATACATATTCAGCCACTTGGTTTAAAACAGTATGTCTAATAATACCCTTCAAGCATTATTATTATGCATCTGATTTTTACAACAAATACATGCTTTGCTTCCCTGTTTCTTTTTATTTATTTACTTAGAACAATAAAGATGCAAATTATGTTCATATACACTGGTTTATAGCCCTGCAATTAATTTCTAGTCTAAGGCAAATGAATCAAGACTAGTTCACACAACAGAACTAATCTATGCCTTCTGGAGGTCACATATGTGTAACTGGATCTCCTTCCAGCACAAGATGAAATGTAATATTAGCCATCTATGTCTGAAAGCTGCTGAACTGTTTATGAATTCACTGTAGAAAGCTTGAGGAATTTCAAGATATTTTCTGCTTGCATCACAGGCTTTTGATAATTTGTTCCCGTTTGCATTTGTGAATGAGTTCCACCTGCTCACATACTTCTCTCTTCAACAGCATGCATATGAATTTTATACCTACAACCTATGAGCATATAGCAGATAGAATGCTTTGAGTAGTCTCTGCTCATTAGCACTTTCCTACATTAGTAGCTCTCCCTTTGTGAAGTATTTTGAGACTACAAATTAAGTCCTGTGTCTCATAGTTGGCAGACAAATTCACAAATATTTTGAACTTCTTTTAAATTGCACTTGAACATGTCTGGTGTTTGAAAAAGAATTCTTAAAGATGTCTCTATATTTTATGCCATTAGGTTCAGAGATGCCTGGACTCCTCTAAAAAATTAATACAATATAATTAATACAGTTCTACTCATTCAATAATTTAACAACTTATTTTTGTTTATAATTATAGTTGGCTTGATATTTTATTACCATTGAGGCAGTTTGTTTTATTACTCTGTTAAAAGCTACTGGATCTTGTAAAAGCTTCAAGACAGTAATAATCATTGAGAGCTGTAATAGGGAGAGGAATAAATGAGCACATTTTGTGTTGCCATCGTGTTCATTAATAGGAATTAAATGAAAGGACAATCACAGATTTTCTTTTGTTATTGCAAGTACCATGCACTAGCATCCTTCTTGTACACGTCTATCAAAAGTTCTGTCCCAAATAGTCTTCATATGAAGACTTGCAAGCTCATGCTTAATGCTGACTAGCATCTATCAGTGCCCTTTTCACCTGTATTTGACAACATTTAGATGACCTTGAATTCATTATTTAAGACAGGTATGAGTTTAAAGCAAATATGTGTTTTGCAGACCAAAGTAGTATTGATATGTTCATGCTCTTTTAAAGGCTGTGGAACAACAGCTGCTGTTTTATTCTTCTGCACAGAGGCCAGAAGGGTTATATTCATCATTTCCCATGACAGGAAAATGTGAACGCAAGGAAGACATGAAGTCACTCTATGTGTGCTATCTGGCATGGAATTTAATCATCTTTATTTGTAGGAATAATAGGATTAAGCCTTAAAATCACATTCAAATGTTTAGCTATTAATGATATCATGTTTTAGCCAATAGTAAAAATCACTACAACAAACACAAGCAAAGATAACAGGACATCACCTAAGACCTGATCTAGGAGCAGTTACAGAGTTACTTACCATTTTGTTCTCTCTGGACTCCAGCAGCAAGCAAATCTGGTTCCCCGAGACTTATATCATTGAGCCTGGTTCCTAGACACTCCATGCAGAGATGTTTGCACCATTCCTCTGCCTCTAGCTCTGGGGAAAAAAAAAAAAATAAAAAAATTGTTCATGTTAACATCTTTCTCAAATAAGTGTGAAGCTAAATCAATACCTTCTTACAGACCAGCTTTATGACAATATGGTTCTGTTGAAACATAAGTTGTTACCGCAAAGTTGCACATGAATTACTTTGCCTTGATTTATGAACTTCTAAAAGGTTTTATGCTATTAGGAATATTCCATTTTCAAATTTGGGGGTAGGAGGTGGAATTAACAAAAAAGAGAAAAGAGTATTGATTTTTCAAGGCCATATATTTCTAGTAGCCCTTCTTGAAAGAAAAATTCAATTTAGAAAAACATTACATATAGTATCTGAAATATTCTTTTCTGCTTTTTTAGGTGAATCTGAATTGTTCAAGCACTTTCTCTTTCTAATGTTCCAGGCAGAAAGGAAAAAAAAGTAATAAAAGAGATCTTCAAACACAAAACATTCTTCTCTGCTGTACTGAATGGCTATGCCTGTCAGATTAGTCTGAATAATTAATTTCTTCAGTTCTGCTCACCTTCTTCTAGTCTCAGAGAAATTTCAGCACTAGTTCGAACATTATTAAATTCAAAACCTCCTAGTACTTTCTTAGTCCTCCATTGCATCCCACTGTCATACATCTGAGAGCTTCCTATCTGCCAGTTTACCAAGACATAAAGCCCCCAAGGCATAATCCTCCGACACACTACAACAGTCCTCACTAAGACACCCAGCTTCATCCTATCCACTTCTCAAACTTAACATTACAATATCTCTGGCACTGATCAAACAAAAAATCACAGTGTGAAACCACAACTAATAAAAGTCATGCAACTAGGCTAGCTGTCTTTTACTACAGGATATGCTTCACCTAAGGGAAACTTTATGGGGCAGCTTGGCACCAGGCACACACTGAGCATCCATTGTCACAGTCAGTCTATATCTGATCATCTTTATGAGTGTGTGACTCCAGCCATCTAGAAATCTCTCTATTAAATTGCCACAGTTCTTTCATTCCTATTTTTGGGAACATCTGGAAAATACTTTTGTGACAATCGCTCCAATATAATGTTGAAATTCGGAGAGAAGGAAAAATACTGCATTCAAGCCCTAAAGCATCTAGTGATGATGACTCACTGCAATTAGTGAAAATTTATATCTAAGAAAAATCTTTCCATGCCTTATTAGTACAGTCCTAAAATCCTCGCCTGGTTAGGCATAGGTCTCAAGTGACAGAAACATTTGCTAGACAAGAAGGGGAGACAGCCATGCAATTCCAGGTCTCTAAACACCTGTGTATACCCTCCTTTGCTCAGGACCCTGCATACTCCAGGAACAGATTGTTCCTGAGTTATTCCGCCTATCACCTGATCAAGTTCCCAGATAGACAGTTCACTTTTGAGAGCCAAATGTGGTCCCTGTCCCAGGGACACAAATAATTTGGGGGACTTTTTCAGAGTGCTGAAAGAATAGTGGTTTCTTTAACTCTTCCTAATTTTTTGTGGTCGTTGTCCCAGGACACAGACCCCCAAAGTTAGTCTTCTCATAACTTTCTCAGCTTCTGCTGGTAAAAGGCAGAACATTTTGACAGTAATATGGAGATGACATTTAACTTTGTGAGAAGAAAATACTGAGTCCTTAACACTTCTACATTCTACAGGTACAGCCTCCTTGATGGACATAAGGAGAGAATAGGCATATTTCTGGACATTAACAAAAACTTAGGGCTTTTAAAAGGTGTAAGATGAATTTGTTTAAAAGCCTACCTCCAAAATCCATCTTCGGCTCATGCATTAATAAATTTCCTTCCTTTTTCCCTTCCTCTCCTTCAGCCTTTGTAATTTCCTTGGATATTTGTGACGTCTGTTGAACCAGAGCCATACCTTATTAATCAGACCTACCCATGGAGAGGGCTTCACTCCATGGAGATCGTAAAAGCAGACCACAAGATGCACTGCCACATTCTGGGCACTGAGAGTCAGTGCACCAGCACATGAGTAAGTTAATTCCCCCTCCTAGGAGGCTTTCCACTGAGTCACTCAACATCTGCCTCCAGCAACAGATAAACTTGGGGAAATTAGTGCAGAAAGGCTGGTAGCTCAAAGGTGACAGTGCAAAAATAGTCCACTGCTCTCAAGTTTCCTTCCCTTATCTCTAGCAATATTTTTTCTGAATAAACCAGAACAATATATATGCTGACAGAATGCATAGCTCTGTATAAAGTCTGCAATTTTTCATGGAGCATGGTCAGCATTTAACATTTCATATATTTTACAAAATCTGCATTTTATTACTTTCTTTTATTGTGCCTCCATTAAAAGGGTACATTTTTGAAATGCAGAATGAGATTGACAGTAAACAAACACTAAACTAACCTTTCTCATTTAACCAACATCCAAGGAAAGGAAACATATTGGCATTTCCATAAATCCAGCTTAACATCAATATACACTCAAAACAGGGCTCATGTAAAAGCAGCACGTTCTATTTATATGTACTGTCACACCACATTTCCAGTAGGGATTTTTTCTGGAAACAAGCAAAAAACCCCATTGTTCTAGAAAGCTGTTGCTGGTAAGAGTCTTTCTTTTCAGCTTCTCAGTACCCTTGCCTCTCTCTATTACAGGAACATCTAGAACCTGAAAGGTGGGATCCAGAAACTGCCTTTCAGAGTATTTGGTAGTTTAATTTAAATAGCTGCTTCTTAACTGCCTCACATTGATGATAAGACCCAGATTAGACTGTTCTCCAGTTGCCACAAAGAAGAAACTTATCTTACTTATCTTACTCTCAGAATTACAAGATAATGCACAGTGTGGGCTATAACACACATTGTATTGCCATAAAACTCAAAATCTGTATCTTACAAAAATGACTGACTTTTAGAACTACAGAAAATACAGGTTCAATGCAAAACTGAAATATCTTTCCACAGAACAGTGAGGATTTGTGTCTGCTGTCAGAAACATCAACATTACCTCCAAATGTATTTGGAAGGCTGAGGGTATGAGGATACTGTGTGAGTTAGTTTTACCTAATGCATTCTGATAGTTATTGCCTGCTTGCAAGGGATTGCCTTCAACCTTTTCCTTGACAGACATGTGGAATATTCTTTAGAAGCAGGTGAGCTACCTTTCAAAGACAAAGCGATATTTTTCCTCTTTGTCATGTGCATCTAAGAAAGCAAGTTAAACATTTTTTTTGCAAAAGGTCTATAGAATGCTTTGTGCTTCTGGATAACAAATTAAAAATTAATTATTATTTTAAAAAAATGCTATAAAGTATAGTACACAAAGGCATCAGTCATAGTACCAATCTTTAAGAATGACAGCTACTATGTCACAAAACAGACATGCTGCAGTTACTTCTTTATTTTGATTATAAACATATTTTGAAATAGATGAAATATTATAGCAGCACCAAGTCATAAAACACCGTCAGCAAAATTTTTCTCTTTAATGCATGTAGATTAGATTTATTGGTGGCAAATGCTGAGTTTTTAGTCCTAAGTGCTACTTGTCATTGAAAAATTTAGTTTCCTTTTAAGATAACTGAATTCTTGGACTGAATGATTAATGGTAAAGCATGCTTTCACAGCTATAAATAAAATCCAAATACTTGCATCCTCATCTTTATTGTTATTCAATTATAAAATGCTGCTGTACAGATGTCATGATGTGAGCTGAAGTACGGAGATGGGAGACCTTAATTAGGCATTGTTTATTGCATAGGAAATATTACTGGGAACAAATCTGCAAACTTGCTATCTGAAAACAGACACCTTGTTATTGGCAGTATTTTCCTGCAGTTTAACTGATCTTTGAGTCATGCTGAGGTCATTTCTACTTAATTTCCCAGGTGGTTAAAATGGTGCTGTACCTACTCCATCCACTGAAGTAGTGTATTGCAAATATGTAATACCACAGGATGATCAATGGGTTTGTTCATATAATAATGAGGATGAAATAATATTAGCAAATGGTGCTAGAAATCTAAATTTGTAATAGTGAAAGAGCTCTTCTGCCTCTTAACAGTTTAAAATAACTCATGTTACACAAAATATTCTACAGGGAGGGGGCAGTGTGGCAGAGATACAGGTACACAGATACATTTCACTTCACTGTCCTTAAGAGATCCTCCAGATCTTTAAGGCTAGGGGCAGAATTGTTTTCAGATTCTTAACTTAGGGAGCACTTCGTGTGTGTACTAAACCAAATACCTTCTAAATTCTGAAAACTTCACATTATTTCACATTTACCTCCTGTGTTCACATTGCACAATCCTGTCATCTCCCACCACAAGAAGTTGATAGCATAGCCTGAGATAAAGCCCCAAAGAGGTGACCACTCCTGGTCAATTCAGCTTTTGTCTCCCATCAATAAAGTGATTTCCTGCTCCGGAAGCCAGTGCCCTCTATTCCAGAAGATCCCTTCCATCACTTGCAGCAGGAAATTATTGCATTCATAAAAAAAAATACCACCTCAATTCATGCACAACTCCTAAAGTTTAAAAACAAAGATGAGGAAGTTTGTCTCTTCCCTTTCTCATGTATCCCATATAAAGCGATGTGACCAGAGATTTAAGTTGGAAACAACACATATGCAATGTTACAAAGGGGACAGCAAACATTGTCCTTGTGCAAATCAAAGACCTCACTTACTTTGTGAGCTTTCCCTAATGTCAAGCTGTATAAAACTAAAATGTTTGACTCTCTTTCCTTTTAAACTTCTCTAAGAGGTCCAGATCCAACTGAATATTCTTAGTCTGAATGAAAGTGGAGATTTTTTCCTGTTTGGATTAGTCCTGACAGGACTTAGACCTCATAATCTCTACTAAGAAAGACGATGCAGAAAAGTGCCTATTTATCTCTTCTAAAAATCACTCAGCCTTAATTAGAAGTTAATAGGAAAAAATATGATAAAATTCTCACAGGACTGATGTGCTATTACACTGTGCCACATACAATATATGCAGCAACTTAATATCTTTTTTCTTTTTTCACTAGCAAATAACAGTACTGCCTGTAGGCACATAATTTCTTATAAAAATCAGTAATACCTTAAAACCCACTATCCTTCATTAGGATATATATCATCCTTTGATGATTCAAATATTATGCTATCTTAGAAATATCTAAAGTGTTATCTAACAGTATCCTCATTACTTAGGGCACATCAGACACTCAAACAGATACAAATGCAAAGCAATCTTTGTTCAGTGGAATATATGGAAAATTACTTTGTGTAATACCATGTACTACTGATTAGCATGGATATGCATGAATTTGGCAAATTTTTGTTAAATGACAACTAGGAAGAAATGAAGGGGATATGAATTCTATTTAATGTATAAGAACAGAAAATTAGTCTCTGGACTGAAACTTGGTTTCAAATTAGATAGCGGGCTGCAATTCTGAAAGCAATTTTGTCAATTAAATAATTTTTTTATTGATTAATTATATTTTAACATATTTTTTGAGATACGGTACTAGTATAGAATGTTTGCTTTCTTTGAGTTTAGACTGATGTTGCCTCCAAGAAAATTTTTTTTATTTTTTAAAACTGTGAGAAGTGTACTATTACAAAAGCCTAAATCATAGAAACAAAAAGACAAAGGAAATACCATGAATTAAAATCAAAGGACCCCTAATTTTTTAAGTATTTCAGCTATCAAAATGAATGTTTACTTTTGAATATACTATCAGTTTAATGACTTTCTTTTCTCTGTACTATTTGAGTAGTACAGATTTTTTTTTAATCAGGAAATTTTGAACAATGCATCAGTCAAGCTGAATGAATAGCTATGGAATATGAACACAAACAATACTGTCACTTTAACTGTTGGTATGTTTTCCTAATGTACTTTTTTAACTGAGGGAAGATACAGTCTAAGTATTGCACTGAAAAAAACTTAATTTTTTATCATTTGTTATTTTCAACTTGTGTTGGCATAAAGAAAGCACAGTTAATTACAATAATTACCAAAAGACATTTATTAGCTATAATAAAATTATAACTGATATTTCTGACAAAAATCATCCACACTTATTTGGAGATGCTGCAAGACATATCACAAACAGGGTTCTGATAATTTGAATTTGTGCATGCACCTGAATTTGCAAATAGCCAGCTGTGTATCCCTGTCAGTATTGAGGTATATGAAAACTGACATTTTCCTGACAATACCCCCTTCATTTCTGCAAGTCTGATCAAAAGTGTCAGCTTGAATAACAAGCACTCAGGTACTAGACCATCTACTATCTTTGCCTATCACATAAACATGTACAATGTTAAGTGAATGCTTTAAAAGGCAGTAACAGTATTTCATACTGATGTTACTCTCCATTAAACTATTTCCCTAAAATAGAGTTTAGTTCCACGGAATATGTACTCTAACCTACACTGTTGCTCCTTTCCAGCGTAAAATTATACTGAAAGAGCACCCTTCAGACAACACTTCAAGGAAATACCCTGCAATGCTGACTAGCAGCCCATAACCGAAGTTAAAGCAGAAGTAAACAAAGAATGCTGCTTAAGAATGTAATTTTTGTGCAGAAACAGAACACAGACCTGTTTAAAAAATGGCAAATGTACAGGAAAATGAAGAAAAATATTTACATCTACAGGAAAATTATTTTCTTTGCTCAACACTAATGCCAATGTAACTATAGGACATTTGTTTTATTCTTTAATCACTTTACTTAGTGGTTAGTCCTACATATGCTATTTATTGGATAAATTAGTTCTTAAAGGTAGAGTTATAGGTATCCTCACAGCTTGTGTATTCCACTTCACGGTGTGGACTAGTGGGTCATTATACCATAAATGTTTATGAAGGATTAGAATGTTCAAGAGATCAACAGTGAGCTGACACAGCATCATTACTCAAAAATAGCACTAGCAAACTTTTGTTCTCAAGTGAAACTTTCTTTCAAGTGCAAAGGAATAATTGTGAAAATCTGCCTGAACATCGAAGAAACATTTACATTTTTTCTGAAGCTAAAGGGCCAGTTACAAGAATCTGGCATGGGAATTAGACAGCTCCCCAGGACTGTCAATCCATACCTGTTTCAACAGTTATTAACATTAAATGACAATGGCATAAAAGTAAAAAAAACTCAGGCAGCTTGTCTGTCGGGGGAACAGACATCAGTCAAGTGTCCAAAAAGGGTCTGTCACCAGTAATGTAACACACAGAGGATGCTATCACATCAACTTATGGAGCTATCCCATGACTGGCAGTCAGGAATAGTATTTTTCTGGCTTAAAACTTCACAGTTTTTCAGAAACAATGGTTTCATTCTTGGAAAAGCTATTAGGCTTTTTTTTTTTTTTTTTTTTTTTTTTTATGCATGGGAAATTTAATACCCTCTGTGTAAATATTAGTGTGCCTCTTTCCTGTTTTCAAGTGCTTAATTTACATTCTAGTAAGGGGATCCACACAAACCAGTGCAAATCCTGAGGTTCATTTTCATTTAACTTCTTGTCCCTTTATTCATGTTAAAAGTAGTCAGATTCATCTATGAACCATTGACAGGTAACTACTGTTAGATAAGTTAAATAATCCAGAAAGCATTCTTTTCCTATACAAAAATCAAGGTGATGATAAGCACAGTTTCAATACATGGAAATAAAAAGTATGTGCCACTGCCACTATATGCTTCATTGCTTTTATTTCTTTGACCACATGTCTTTCATTCCAGTCATCTGAATAGCTTCTGCATTAAATGAGTAAGAACAGACAATGAGTAACAGACTAGGAGGTCTTTGCAACCTCCCTTTCTTCCTTTCTTTGGCTAAACATGTCTGATTAGAGCAAGACTTCTAGCTGTGAATATTTAGATTTATTAAATAGTGTGTCATTAGGGCTGCGTATGAAAGGCAGTATTAGTGTTGCCCCTCTCTAATTCTGCAAAAGTGCTAGAAAACCTTTCCTGAATGGGGCTATATGCCACTTTCAAAATAAGAAACCTCTTGAAAGAATAATTTTTCATTAGTTTTTATTGCTCAAGAAATACAGCATTTTCTCCAAACCCTAAATAACCCTAGTGTTGTAAAGATATGAATCCTTGCTAATATTAGAGCTAACAAACATGATTTTATGACATTGAAAGTGCAAAGAAACTCATTCAAAGCAATTACAGACAATTTCTGACTGAAATGATCTGTAACATCGTAACAGTGTGGTATGTGCTTCACTTGCTTTTCAGCTGCATAAAAACTCTCAGGCAGAAGAAAGTATTAGCCAGAGATGACTCAGCTATATTCTTAGTGGATTTTAATGTGATACTACTGAAAGGAAGAAAAAAAATCTTAAAGGTTCGTAGACTAGTGTTAACATCTAAGGAAATATAATGAGAAATATCTTTCTCAAATTTCACTCAACAGAATTTAAACCCAAAGGGACTTTTTTTTAAATTATGAATTCTTTTCATTCTTACTCTCATTTTACTCTTGTATCTTTTAGTCACAGCATTGAATGGGTCCCTACATTTGATGCACATAACTATTATTTTAATCAGAAAATGCTTTATGAAAATAGACATACTTTGAATGTCTATGAAAACAGATGCTTTCCATTCAGGCAAAACCTCCTGCAAATATTAGTCTCCTAAAATAAAACTGGATCTAAGTTATGTCATTTTAGGTTTTGACATACATCATTGATATCTATCAACATGATCATAAGGAAGAGACACATATGGCTGCTTTTCCATTTTTCTTTTTCAATTCAGTGGGACACTTCTAAGATTCAGTACATCAAAACTATGTCCTTTACTGAACCAGGAAAACAGCAAATAGATCCAACTCCAATTATGTGTAATTTTCCTCCAAAGAAAATCAGAATACATCTTGATGAATGCAATCTTACAGAACATACCGAGATTAAATCATTTGAAACTTCAAGAACGTCGCTGAATGATGGCTTAAGGCCACGTTAACTGGATACTCACTGATGAAAGATTGTTTTATTTCAAATCTTTCATCCTTGTTTAAGGGTAAACAACTCATGAAAGTACAGAGAATGTTTAAATTTAATATTTTGAACCATACAAAGCAAGAACTGCACAGAAAGGTCAGGATTTACTTTTGTAAATCAGTGGTGCTGATTACAGTGAAAAACAGTGTCTGAAGATGTAGCTCTAATTTATGCATACTGGTGATCAATTGGCTACTTTCAGCTTAATTGTGAACTGAATTATAAACACACAAATTATAGAGGGCAGGGATAGATGTCCTTTGCTTTATGGATTCATACACTAGCGAAGCCCAGTTTCCTTCTGTGTTCCTTCCTTGCACTCCAAGCAAAAGTCCTCTTTCGGACCTCTTATGACCTAGGCTAAATTCAAATCCAGGTTCTCTGTGGCAGATATTATAAATGGAGAAAGACAGCTAGAAAATGAGGAAAAGGATGACTTGAATGTTGCTCTTCCTTGTGCTTGGAAACTGTGCCCTACTCCTAAGCTCCACTGCCTTAAAAAATGAACCATAAAATCCCCAAACCTTCAGTTTGTGATATGTGAGAGTAACCAGAGGTTTATTGACCTACTACTCGCAAACAAATTAATTTGAGAAGCAGTGTGTTTCCTGTTACAGTGTTACAATGAGATCATAACAGCAACCAAATCACAAAATGCAACCAAAGGTATAATTATGTATTTTTTTCTGAGTCAGATAAGGTAGGCACTTATTATCATTTACATTTTCATAATAAGTCCTAAGATAAGACTTCACATAGAATCGCTATTAAGTTTTCAAAGTAATGAATCTGTTTCCATGCCCCAAACTAGAATATAGTAGATTGAAGCACAAATGAAAGAAACTTCTTATAAAAATGATAGTGAAATTTTGGAGCAGCACTTTACTCTGCTAGAAAGAGAGAAATTTTTTTTGTTTGTATTAGAAAAATTGGCATCTTCTCTTACCCCCTTGATTAGATTGCTCATTAAGCCCATGTATAATGCTTATAAGTATAAAAAATAAAATCTGAATGAAGGTTTTTACATATGCACTACTTAGAGCTATAAATTTGTAGTTTTTCTTCAAGACTTCCTTTAAAGATATTATTTATTTCTTCTGAATGCATAATAATCTTCATCAGCATACATACAATTTTTTTTACATGCTGTCATCTATTTGATTCACAAGGGAGACAAAAATTATAGATGTGCAACCTTACAAAATCAAAATGATTTAAAACCTCATAATTCATGGGCTACCACTATTTTCCCAATTTAGCATGCATGTAGATCCAAGCCCATTAAGTAGTTTGACATAATCACATGCAAAAAAACAATTCGTTTTCCAGCTTTTTCCTACTTATATTTTCTAGTATTATATGATCATAATTTTAAAAATAAACCTTAGAAATTAAGATATCAAGTCCTTTTGCTTAGATTGTTGTCTCACACTATTAGTTTTTATTATACTCATAACTACATTTTAAATAAACAGTAATTTTTTAATAGGATATGAATTCAAGGAAATCTCCAGATATCAAAAAATGCATAGCAGGGCATTGCATTTGAAAGACTAGCTAATGATGAATGGAATTCTTAGAATTCCTCTTCAGTTGGTCCTTAACCACAGTAAACTACATTTTCATGTAAGTAAGTCATATTTCTACAGATAATTAAGAAACACTTCTCAGAAAAAAAGTATAACTGTCAATATTAAATGCCATATGGAAAGAAAACTAGTTATACTTAGCACACACTCAGGACACACAGGAATTACTGTTTGATGAACACAATACATAGCAGTTACATATCTGAAAAAAGCTGATTTGTATTTTGTTGCTGAAAAGTAACAGCAGCAAGGACAGCATTTATTAATGGGGGAGTGCTGCTGTATCTAGTGACATGCTGGGAGAACTGCTTCCTGAATCACATCTGTCATTGACATTGTATTACAACTGGAAAAGATTCACTGTCACAGGGCAAAAACATTTTGAAATAATATTGGCTTTCTGAGTTTCCTGTGGTAATTAATTTCCCATCACTAGAGAGAATAGAGGAGAGAAATGTCAGACACCAAATTTAATTCACTTCTCGATTTTTAGGGAAAGTGATTGTAAGCTATAGTAAAGTTTAGGCTAACCTCCTTGTACATTCAAGCAAACTTACCATGGTAAGATGGTCGACATCTAGAATATAAAGCACAAGTTACACAGTAAGACATTCTGTCATTCTTACTGTTATTAATGTTTATAGGAACATACCTAACACAGATCTGACTTTCCTAGATAGGCTAGCTTCGTTATCTAGGGACTTGTCCATAAGCACGTTCAAACGTTCCTTCATTTTACATTCATTAGCTATACTCATTTTATATGCCTGCAGAAAATTCTCTAATTTGATTATTTCAATTTCTAGGTCCAGTCAAAATTATCTGCAATACAACCTAGGCAGAAAAAAACAGCTGTAATAGTGACTTCATGATTTATTTATGATGTAAAAACCTCAGTTACAGGATTGATCTACTTTTTTTTCCTTGGAATTGAAATGAAATACTAAGCTACTGAGAGAGGTTTGGCCAATGAAGAACTACTAAAGAAACAGACAAATAACTGAGCAAATGCCACTTAAAAATGGAATTGATTGTTTTCAAACAGGAGTCCAAAGAACTCTTTAGGGGATATGTTACAAAGTACTTCCCATTTGCAAAACCAAAGATAATACATATTAGTGAGCCATTGTTCTATTTGGAAGATGATGAAATGATCATCTTGCTGACAGACTTGGCTCCCTTTTCCACTTCACTCACTCCAAGTTTGCTTAATTTTTCTGTTAGTCAACAGGCCTACTTTTTTTCTTAAATTTGGAATTATTTTAAACTATATCAATTTTAGAAACAAATGATGCTTCATAATAGACCAGCTTATATAGTATCATTAATAGAAAAATTAAAGTATTATGTCTGTATTTCAACTGCAGAACAAAGGAAAAGCTTGGTTTCAAAAACAAACACACAAAAACAGAAATTGAGATTAGATTTCAACTTTACCTTACGTGATCAAAAACATGCAGGCTAATCGCTCCTTAATGCAACCCAATAAAGTGATAGTCTCATGAGAGTTGTTAATGAGTTTATGGTGCTGCAGTTTTTAAAAACTTCACTGCAAAATTAAGTCCGGATACAGATACAAACATGGAAAAACTAAGAAATGTCCTACATTTTCAAAATATACAGCTTCCCAGAAAGTAAATGGATCTAGATTTCTATCATTTGGAAACAGACCAAGGTTTCTCATCATTGTAATTATATGAGCTTTCACCGCAAAGTAAAGCTCAAATCTTCAGAAGATACCAGTAAACTAGTACATCATACATATTTTACTAAATATGAGGCCTAAGCTCCTAACACATTTCAGCACACTACATGCATGCATTGTTACAAGAAAAGCATTAATACAGTTTGGAAGTATTTACATTACTTATGTGAACAGAATTGTTGATTCTGTCTTTGCCATGGCATGTAGAAGAACAGAAATGGGTGATGGGTCAAGTTTAGATTAGTCAATCTGAATTAAAGGGAAAAAAAAAAAAAGCATGCAATATGAAGCAATCCAAACCTTGTTTGAAAGAATGTAATGAACTGTCACCCTAGGTTGTCATCAAAATCTGCCAAAGAGCACTGCAAGTTTTATCCACCAAACACCTGCAAAATTTAAACCTAACATGATGTTTATTCTGCTTTCTGGAATATTTACAGATATGTATAAACTGGATCTAAAGCAAAAATGAATAAAAGTTCCCAAATAAAAATATAATTTTTCTATATTTGACTGGCTTGAGAGCAGTCCTAAGGAAGACTTGGGGGTGTTGGTTGACGAAAAGCAAACCATGAGCCAGCAGTGTGCATCTGATGCCCAGAAAGCCAACAATATCCTGGGCTGCATGAGAAGAAGCATGACCAACAGGTCAATGGAGGTGATTCTCCTCCTCTACTCCGCTCTTGTAAGAACCCACCCGGAGTACTGTGTTCAGCTCTGGGGCCCCCAACACAAGAGGGACATGGAACTATTGGAGTCAGTCCAGAGAAAGGCCATGAAGATGACCCAAGAAGGGCTGGAGCACCTCTGCTGTGGAGAGAGGCTGAGAGTTGGCCTTGTTCATCCTGGAGAAGAGAATGCTCCAGGAAGACCTTATAACAAGTCTTCCAAAAGGGGACATACAAGAAATTTAGTGACAGACTTTTTTACAAGGGCCTGTAAAGACAGGACAAGCGGGAATGGCTTTTAACTGACAGAGGGACAATTCAGATTAGACGTCAGGAAGAAGTTCTTTACTGTGAGGGTGGTGAGGCACTGACACAGGTTGCCTTGAGAAGTAGTGGCTGCCCCATTCCTGGAAGTGTTCAAGGCCAGGGTGGATGGTGCTTTGAGCAACCTAGTCAACCTCAACATGGCAGGAGTTGGAACTAGATGATCTCTAAGAACTCTTCCAAACCAAACTATTTTATAATTCTACGATATTTTTATATAAAATTTTTATACCAATGGTAGATGTTTCAGCAGAAGGGAGAAAAGTATTATATTTGCCATCATTAAAATTTCTATTTGCCTTTAATATTTTAAATAACAATAATTTGCACATTAATACACTATTTTATGTTTCAAAATCAATTAACATTAAAAATAGATTTAAGTATAAACATCTAAAACCAAAAATGCAACTTTCAGTGAAAAGCTGCTCTTTATTATTTTTTTTCATTTATTAACTTCAGTTTTAATCTCAGATTACCTTGTAAGGCAGATTTAATAGCTTATTTTAGAAGCAGCTGGAATTTCTTAAAACAAAACTTCAAAAGCAGCAATGCTTTAGGGGAGAAACTGGAAAAAGAAAAGCTTTTTTTGAACTAAAAGGTTCATTTCTCTGTACAGGTTATGAAAACATTGCATGAATGTACCTGAGCTGCAGTGACAGAAAACATGTTCACATTTTCCTGTTTCAGTGCAATCTTTGTATAGAAAAGACTGAATTGCAATCAATGTCATAGTGATTTGAAGAAGAGCAGCATAATTTGGGCCACTTTTTAAAACCACACTACTTTAAAACTACATCAAGAAGAGCACTGATTGTGACTGATAAAGCTTTCTTTTTCTTTCCTTTTTTTTTTTTTTTTTTTTTTTAATTAAGCTTCTTTAGATGTCTGAAGCACAATTCACTTCTTGGTCTTAGACTGAATTTCCTTATTTGAAATAAATAGTAAAAGGAAAGATTTAGTGTTAAGATCTCCAGAGAATTTATGGCTGAACATCCCAAACTGAGAGAGGAACTACTCATAAAGTAAAATTAATTCAGGAAAACATTATTCTTTATTTACCAGAGAAAAGGCCAAGTCCTATCTTTGAGAGATTTAATGCTGCCTTGCTTAGAACTTCATTCCAGAATCATCAATTACTGTAAAAAGGGAAATCTCAGTTGTCTGAGAATACACTATTTAAACAGACATTTCTCAGGCAATCGGTGTACTTGTGATTCATTTGCATGTCTACATGAAATCTGGGACTTATATAAAAGAAGCTGTTGCATATTTGTAACTGGAACCCTGTTTGAAGATTAATGAACTATTTTAGTTAAATCTCATAAAATGGAGACCAGTATCAATAATGCTAGACTACTGTCAGAAAATACGGTCTTGATAAGACTACTGCTGAGACCTACTGCATTACTACTATTAAAAAGTTGCTATTTGAAAACACAAATGTAGTACTGCATAAAATTCAGGAAAGGATTGGACACTTCAGAGAAGAGACTTTTTTGAGTGCTGCTCTCAGAGGTTATGAGGCCATAATTACTTACTGGAAAGCTCCCTGTACTTTTCTGAAGAGAGCACATTTTCTATTTTTATTTTGAGGACACAAATTGAAGATACGGTGCTTTTCAGATACACAGGAAAAGTGAACAATCTGAATTACTGGCATTTAAAGTTATTTCTACCTAAAATTTATTTACTTATGTTCTAAAAGTTAAACCATAGTTCAATAAGTTTTCTCATGAAATATTGCCAAAGAGATTAAAAACACCCAATGGGCTCTGACAATGCATTAAGTAACTTATGGATAGAGAAGCTGGGATAACTAGAAAATCTCACAAGAACATGTGGTCAGAAGTCATAGAAGATAGTCTTTGCCTATCCTATATGCCTGCAGTAGTCCCCCACATAAGTCAGTCTTAAAAATTGCTTGAATTCTGTCAAGGAAGTGCTAATGTATAAGCTTTACCAACCACCCTGACTGCTGCTGCCATTCTGATTGTTCAACAGCCCATTGGGTTGGGCTAATGCTGCTAAGAACATTCATATTGGCAGTTGATTTCTAGCAATTTCCCAAAACATAGGAAGATGGAAAATGAACACCAAATGTTTATCTTTGGGGCTTTTGTTTGTCTGTTTGTGTTTTCTAATGTGCACAAGTTTTTATGCCTAGACTGTACATGAAGTGGAATATCACACGCTGAATACATGCTTAAGCACACATTTGTAGCACAGAAAGCTTTCTGTGCTCATTTACATATGCTATTCATTCTTCTCAGCTTATCTTCAGTGACAAAGGTGTTTCAAAGGGCTTGAAACAGTTAACCTGCTAAGAGATCCACATGCCTTATGTACTCTAAGTAGCCAAATGTAATGCAAGCTGAACAGTGTCAGAGAATGAAAAATAAACTAGGTGTTTCAGGTTTGGAGCACTAAATTATCATGTAACTCACTGAAGTCTCTCTAGGCTCAACCAGCCATACATCTTGTCAATATTTCAAATTCAATATATAAATAAATGTCATGATTTTTGTGCTATCACTGAATGTATGCCATTCTCCGGAGAGGTCAGGAATTGAAAAAGTAATGTAATTTTGTAGGGTGATACATAATCACAAATCCCAGAAGATCTGACCTGCATTTAAGATGAATTTCAGCAGAAGCCTTTTTATCTCAGCTGATACCCGGATTCCACTCCAATGTTAAAAAACTTGTGGAGAGCAAATGGGGCATTACATCAGTCCCAAAGGTAAAGGAAGTAGAAATATGCCCAAACAAAATAGGCATGAGTTAAGTAATTTTATCTTTTATTAGTTTTACAGAAAGTTTTTAAGTGGGAAAAACCAATGAAAAAAATGAAACAACCTAGAAGTCCATCAGCTATTTACTTCTCTATTGGCATATTAGTACTGAGTCAGTAACACCCTGGTACTTTCTAGAAGAGCAGACTGAAAGGATTAGGGTTTTGAATGAGTGATAATCAAAATAAATAGATGTGCTTAAAACTCAAGAGCCTTAATACTAGTAGTTCCAATAATAAAAAAAAAAATAAAGAGACAAAACAAAGTGATAAACAGTTACACTGGATTATCATAAATTTGCTTATTTGATAACAGTTCTTTGATGCACCAGTATTTCTTTATTTATGTATTTGGTTTACAAGGAAAGGTTTTAGTAGTGAAGGGACGCTGCAGAGGTGATTTCTATGAGAAAACACCAGAAGCTGCCCCACTATTGAACAGAGGTAGTTCCAGCCAGCTCCAAGACAGACCTGCTGCTGGCCAGAGCTGAGACCACCAGCAACGCTGGAAGTGCTTTTGTGAATAAAAATCTACGGTATAATGCTACACACCACTGTGTGATAGAGAGGGGAGGAAAAATATGAAAGAAACAGCCCTGAAGACACCGAGGTCAGTGATGACAAGGGGCAGAGGGGTAGTGCTCCAGGCACCACAGCTGATTCCCCTGCAGCCCATGCTGTAGACCATGGTGAGGCAGGCTGTGTCCCTGCAGCCCATGGAGGTCCACAGTGGAGCAGATGCCCATCTGAGCGCAGGGAGGACATTACTACCCAGCAGGTGGACATGCCCTGAAGGATCCTGCAGCATGTGAAGAGCACATGTAGGAACAGGCTCCTGGCAGGAGCTGCAGCACATGGAGTGGAGCACATGCTGGAGCAGTTTCCTGGCAGGACTTGTGACATTGCAGTTATCTCACACTGGAGCAGCCTATTCCTGAAGGACTGCAATCCACGGAAAGGACCCATAGTGGAGCAGTTCTTGAAGAAGCACAGGTCAGGAGAAGGATCCACACTGGAGAAGTTCATGAAGGACAGTATACAGTGGGAGAGACCCTATACTGAAGCATGAAGAGGAAGGAGCAGCAGAGAGAAAACGTTACGAACTGTCCACAACCCTTATTCCCCATCCCACTGCACTGCTCAGGAGAAGAGCTGGGAATGAAGTTGAGCCTGGAAAGAAGAGAGGGGTAGGTGGAAAGTGTTTTTAGTTTTGGTTTTATTTCTCACTCTCCTAGTTATCCAAAGTAAAGTCTGTTTTGCCTGTTTCAGTAATTTATGGGTAATCGCCATGTCTTTATCTTGACCCATGAGCTTTTCATCCTATCTTCTTCCCTTGTCCTGCTGAGAAGGGGAGTAAGAGAACAGCTGGGTGGGCACCTGGCAGCCAAGGTCAACCCACTACAACATAACTATATGATCTGTGTCCTAGATATGAACATTGGAAATAGAGGAACTGCAGATTTCTTTTACCTAACAATACCGTCTGAATATTGTCATTGAAAATTGCCTGCCCCACCCCCCAGGTCTACCATCATGTTTACTGGTAAAAGCAGGTGATCATATTTCTATTTTGACTCTACTGCAAACCAGATGAGATACATGGGAAATTTGCAGAGACTTGATGCCTTCCTAACATAAAACTGAACCACTGACAGATTAGACCTGGCTCACAGCCAAGGCTGGCTGCATCTAGATATGAAAACATAACAAAAACACAAACAAAAAAATCATTTACTTTCCCCTTCAAGAAGCAATAAAAACCACAACCCTTTGCAGGTCAAGCACTTTAACATGGTGCTAACATTTTGGCACAGTTTTACTGGATGATTTGCTTCCAAGTATGTTATTCCTAGGACTGGTTGGGACTTTTCTGACCAAATAAAGATCCATCAAGACCTAAATGCACAGTCGGAAATCTACCATCTCTCTGCGATCTGCCTAGCGGGTTGCTGAAGAATCCAAGACTTCAGCATCAAGGGCAGTTGATGTTGATGATGTTGATGTTGATTGGGGTCAGAAGCCTAAAAACCTGGAGAAGAATGGCTACGCTACAATAATCAGGCTCTGGAGTGCAGCCTGAATTTCCAAGGAAAATGTCTTGTTTACATTTCCTTCTTACAAGAGGATTTTTAAAAGCCTATTTTTAAATTGCAATCTACAGAGCACAGGAAGTAGTACATTTGAAACAATACAGATGTACAGTATTATGTTTTGCAATACTAGGTGCTAGAAAGTATAAACCTAGGAAAGAAATTGAATCAATTTCTCCTTGGTTTGCAAGAAAACTAATAATGAACACTATGTCTCATTCACTTCCAAACTTCATATCAAAGCAGAGGTGCTTATAAAAAAATTACTCAACTGAAGACTACCACATGCATAATTAGCATGGGACAGATTAACCAAGATGGAAGACAGGCTCTTGTTCTAGTTTCAGCTATAAATTGCTGCACCATTCTCTTTTCAACCACAGTCCTGATATATTTTTGTTTCTTTCAATTATGTTCAAAGACCCCTAAACAGACCAGACATAATCTACCAGGAATCATATATATATATATGCAATAATATACATATACACCTCCAGATAGGTATAGTTTATACTTCCTTAGGACAGAGAGGCTTCCCGTGACTACTTCCAGCCTTATTTTCTACCATAAATATATATTGACTGTGATTATTTTCTTCACTTTTTTTCTCTTCCTGCATGCTAAGACTTACTCTACATTTTTTCTGTACTTTTTGATAATGAAATTTGATTGGTTACATTTGGCAAAAAAGGCCAATCAGACCATCATTCCAAATGTAGCCGTTATTAAGAATTCACTTCAATAACCATAATAAACCAACCTTAATTCTACTGGCAAAGTCTTTAAAAAAATCCCAAAGCCCTTTATATTGTTGAAAGCAAGTATGAAGTTACTTTGCTTGGTACAATGAACAATACTTACTATGACCTGTTCTGCAAACACCAGAGCGCTTACTAACATTGGTTTTTAAAAGGTACATTTAAAATTAAAACATGAAATTTGCTTGTGAACTTCACCATTTTTGAACCCAATGTATTCCTTCATAACACGGTTCCTGCATGTAAGAATGCATTAAGAAAAAAATCCTGGAGAGGTTTTAGTTTCTGCATTATAAAATATGCAGCAACTTGAATGAGCAGGTTTTTCAGGACGAAGAAGGTGTGGATTTACTCCTGATTCAGAATGTAGTTCATCTATTCTTGTGATGTTATGGAAAACCAACTGTACAATTTCTCTGATGAATGCCAAGGTGTGGAGACAGAATACAAGCATCTAGCTAGATCAGAAATCAGAAAAAAATTTATCTCCCAAATGTTTTAACCTTCAAAGACTTAAATTTGGGTTTTCCCATATTGCAGTTCCTGCACAATTTTACCTTTTCCAATTTCTTCAGTGAGAAATCTTACAGCTTTCCTACTGTCTTGACACAGCACCTGAACATGATCCTGCTAGGATGGAAGCTAACCTTGTTTCCTTGCTGTCTCCCATTTGCCAAAACCATGCAGGTCCCTACAAACAATGCTCCTACAGTCTCGATTTGTAGGAGCCTGCATGGAAGAAGTGTTGAAGGAACGATGACTATTTTGTGTGTCTGCTGCTTTCAAATTTAGCGGCTAGCAACTCTACTAAAACCCCATATGAGCTTAACTTCCCAAAATATTTCCTTTGAAATGCTAATTCATTTTAGAACTAAGTTTGCATTCAATTAACAACTTAAAAGTGGCTAAAAAGAATAGTAAGCAATAGTGTAGTACAATGGCTACGTCCTGAAATGTGGTAATTTTTCTGCATTCCTTCTATTTGCTAGTTATATGTATTACCAATGTGTGTCAGAAAATTGTAACAATGTAGTTCAGACATAACCACAGAAAAATAAGGACTAATAAAAAGGCAACAAACTACAAGAAATGAGAGCAAAAATAGAAATATTTCTAGTTTCTAAATGTTAAAGTCAGGTAAAGATGCATATTTTAGAATAACAAAACTAGGAAGTAAAAGTCATTATTAATAAAAAGGGAACTATTTGTCCAGAACAAAAGAATATATATTCTAAATATTAATCTTAGAATATGACATTTATAGCCATGACTCAGGCTGAACTTTGCCCTGAAAGTGGATATTGTTTTCAAATATTATGATCAAAAAGGGAGAACATAAGAATCCATTTAGAGAGAAGTAAGGCCCCTTCGGTGTATAAATAATCACAAACAGAAGGTAGAAAGGGCAGAGTCAAAATTTTCATGTAACAACCCCTGCCACTTTAACAAAGAAGTATATCACCTTTCAGAATAATTTTCAGCTATATAGGATTATTTTTCTGCATGCAAAAGGTGAACTTTGTACTCCTTTTTCCAGTACAAAAAGTATATGTGGGAAGCTGTTATTCACCTCCACCACCATGATCCTGGAAGCTTTAAACTCACAAAACTAATAGTGAAAATGGGAACTTTAATCTGGTTGTTTCTAAAGCTTATGTAGCCATTTATATTGTTAGTAATAACAGCTGGTATGATCACTGATGCTTCATCTCAAAGCTTTACTGTTTCACTGTTATTTTAATCCAAAACCTCCAGGCTTCTTAGCTGTCATAGTGATAGGAATTGCATTATTCCACTGACATCTGTCAAACTCTTCAAGCACAGAATAATGCAGCCTGTGAAAACTATCAAGGAGAAAAACCCCAGCTCATAATCAGTAGTAATTTGGCAATAGCCCAAAAGCTTTGTCAGTACAAAAATGAAATGAATTTGTGCCTTTTCAAATTATAGCAGCAAAGTATTTTTTTAAAAAGGAAAAAATGCAACACCAACAAATGGTGAAAACAGTTTTAAAAGGAAATATATGTCGAGAACTTAAAAACTCCATGTTGCTGAACACATTGCCACCTGAAAACTTTTTCTTGCAGAGTTATTGCAAGGTTTACTCACCACAAATTGACTGCACTCAGAAAAAGATGAAAGCATATGATATAGAAGAAAAAGTCTTGTTACGTCATAGAGGTGTAAAAGAGTTTTATCACGATAACCATTGCAGTAACAAGGCATTCAAGAAAAAAAAAATGGTGGATTGAGCTAAAACAACCACAACAATATTAATATCAATTAAACTATAGCAATATAGTGTAATTCTAAAAAGAAGCTTCAAATAAGGTAACTGATTGACTTTTTTCAATAACACAATTCTATTTTCCACAGGACTTGAATAGTGTAAGTTTTAAGGGAATGCCAAAGTTCAACCTCTTAAAAATAATTTCTTTCTTGATTGCAGTGGCTCTAGAACTTTAATTCATTCATGACTGGAAATAAACAAACTTCTTCAATTAATCTACTTCTATACAGAATGGGGCATTCTACCAAAGAGAAGCCAGACAAATATCAGTATCTTGGGAGATGTCTGCATTTGTTTCACAGCTACAATTTTAAGATTTCTTTGTGATTTTGCCCCTTTTCTTTTTCTCATGTTACATCTCATTCTATATCAAATGACTGAAATCACATTTCACCCCTAATTTCTCTTGTCTCTGAATCCACCCTATTTGCAACTGTATCTTTCATTTATCACTAGTTTTACAAGATCGTCAGTTTTCCTCACAGTCTGTCATTTAAAAATCACAATAAATTTTAAGCAAATGTGAGCAGGTGGGTCCACTGAGCCTAAAAGAGCCAGGGATTTTTTTGTATCACTTAGTATTTTGCTGGTATCACGAAAGGAAAAATAATGCTCCCATACAGTCTGTCACTGACTTAGTGCAATCCAAAAACTCCATTCCTTAAAAGGAATTATTCAGGCACAATCCTTATCATGTCAGTAACTTCTGTAACAGCACCATAACATTCTAGCTTTAACCAGTATTCATGTCCACCACTTTCACTTTCCTGCTGGTCCTGCACAGCCACCATTGCTCACTGTATCACATCTACAACTTTAGAGAGAGTTTACAGGACTCTCAAGTGTCTCAGTCCAGACACTTGAGTTACTGTCAGACACGAGGTTTGAGAAAGAAGAGCTTCTCTGTAGATACATATGTCTTGAGCATATCTATACAAAAACTAACAGCATACTTGCCTAATAAAAAACCCCACTACCACCACCAAACCAAACAAACAAAACCCATCCCAACAACTTTTTTTTTGTAAAAGCTGTTAGGGAAAGACACCTCAAACTAGTAGTTTGCACCCAGAGTTAAAAGAATTTCTCCCTTTGCTTGATAATATGCTGTGGAGTGCAGAAAAAAAAAACCACATGGGAAGGATTTCTGTGAGGCTGTGTGTATGGGTCCTCACTACTTTAACCTCCAAAAATTTTCGTCTAATTTTGCAGTCTATGTTGCTTCTGCTATTTGAGAGGCCATAGCATCACAGACTGACATTGCACATATATTCTGCTCTTGTTCTTGAGGTAAGGTCACTTTATATCTTAAAAACTTTCCTTTTTTTTTTTTCCTTTTTTCTCCTTGATGCATTTAAAAGACAACAGAATTATCCTTTAACCTTAATTATGCTGGAGTAAATATGCTCAATTTCCCCAACAGCTTCATTTTCTCCACAGTATTCTGTCCTTCCATTTGATCTGTTTACACATTTGGCAACATTTTAAGTTTGTCTCAAGTCTCAGCATGTTAACAAGCCAAGAGTTCTGCATTTCCATGTTTCTAAAGCAATGGAGAATTTGATGATTATTGACTAAAAAAAATAATAAATAATTGTTAAATTCCCTTAATGGCAGTAACTTTCACATGATTTTCAGAAGGCGGAAACTGACACCTTTGCATATTTCTTGTTAAGGTGGCAGCAATTTCCTGTCATCTGGAGAATTCCCACTCGTCAGAATCTGTCTTTAGTTCACTGATCTACAGACTACTTTTCATGTTATTTATTCAGTCATGACTTCTCATTAGCTTACTTCCATTGAAACAATTCTGGTGGTAACTGAGACAATTTAAAACTGTTGCTTGCTAATTACAAAAGTCACAAGTCTCTGCCCACTAGAACAGATGTCAGAAAGACATACAGAGACAGCAAGCAGCTTCCTTCTCTCCCTGAAGAGGGATGATTCTTCTTTAAAGATTTGTTATCCCATGCTTTTAATCGGGGAACCATAATATCTGAGACTGGTTTGCTCTTAGAAACATTTCTGGAGAGCTTCAGAATTGAACACTCTTCAACTGCCAGGAGCTCTGGCAGTAGTGCTGGGAATGGCTAGATGATAACAAAAGCACATGGAAGATTTCCCTTCCTCGCATTGTTTGGTCCCCATATAAAACCAATTCAGCTTTGAGCATTACTTCCTCCTTTTCAAGAAATTACTGATTCTACTCAGAAGATCTTTGCAATGGGTTCAGTGTTACTGTCCTTCCAATCTGCCTCTGGTAGGTCAAGATGACAAAGTATCTGCTCCTGTATATTTAGAGACTCCACAGTGGAAAAATATTCATCTTATGAAACTTTGGGCTCCTAAATATTTCAAGAAGGTCAAGCAGCTATGATTTTGGAAGATTTTTGACTGAGTCAAAACTACCTGAGTGTTAGGGTTTTTTTTAACACTGAAGCCATAGTAGGAAAGAAAGGGTATTAAGAAAGTAAAGGTATTACTGTGTTAATCAAAGAGGTGGCCTGATTTGCCAAAATAAACCTCACTGTGCGTGCTCCATAAGGCTGTTAAAATCTAGGCATTGTCTCATAGAAACCAATGCCACTAAGATTTTTATTATTTTTTTTTTCTTTAGATTTAAGAAGAAACTATTTTTAAATTACAAGCAGCTCTCTAAATATTCCTTAAACTTATTAAAGTTTCAAATAGGAAAGCAAAGTACTTGGCACATTTCAGCGGCAGTAAAAATTCCATGTGGGAAGACAGAACTCAGTTGTGGAGACAGAACTCAGTTGTGGAAATGAGCTGCAAAAGAAGTTTTTTTTTTAGACCGTATCTTCATAGTTCAGAACACAAAAAACATTTGGAGTCCAAGAGAGTCAGATCTTAATGTAACAAAGCAGTGTATCTATCTCATCTGATGGAGATGATGCAGTTTATACCATTTAGATAGACTGAAGGCCTGGAGAAAGGCAAACTGATCGAAACTGCACTATACCCACAGCTAAGATTGTTGTCATTCAGAAAGACCAAGATATCTCACACTTTTATAGCTCCATCTTCTCTGTATCCTCAGATCAGGTAGTTGTAAAAGGCAAAAGTTGTTTCTTCTCCAGCCCGAACAAGCACACGAGCTCTCCACTGGCTCATCACTTTACCAAGGCTTCATTGACTCAAAACACACCTTTGCACAGAACACAGCCTTAAGGCAGGGCATCTCATATTGTCATCTTGTTAGCACCTTAAGGTCTTGTGCACACAACTGGGCTCAGGGTTAAGAAGTTCATCACATTTGTTACAGTAAGAAAGGATGAGTGGGCCAGACATGCTGAGCTTTCTTAGGCTTGCCCCTTTGGTGAAAGAACCCTGAAGTTATGATTTGCTGTCACTCTTTTCAAATATGCGTGCACCATAGTAATTCCAGGGAAGGAATAATATCTTTTTATTAGAGATCAAGGGGAATGCATATGTGGGCAAACGGAAAGGTTTCCATAGAACCAATTTCAGTACTGTTGAAATACTATTTAAATGGTTTTATTTCACTATTATTGTAGAGTCATTACTAATTCTACTAGTTAGAAATTAAAATCTTTAATGTGAACTATTTACCTAAAAAGCTGCTAAACTGATCCTAGAAAGCTAGAAATGTCTATGTATTTTTAAATTTAAATTAATAAATCTCTTAAAATCTGTATTTTCATGTACATATGTTTGCAATTCTTGATATAAAACTCTCATAATTTATCATCTTACTCACTTTTAACTTGCCTCCTCCACATTTCTTCAATTTTGTTTCACTGTATTTGACTTAGATTGCACACCATGCAATGTCTATATGATAATATTAATGTATGATTTAAAAATGCGCAGTTTCAAATATGTCACTAAACAGAAAGTTTATCATAAAAAAAAATCTCATTCTGTAAAAAAAATAATAAAAATCTGATAAAATATACCCTAGGACACATACATGTACAATTGCAATTTCAGTAAGAAAACAGTGCAATTTAATAGTGCAGTGTCCAGTGACTTGCATGTAACTACCTGTCATTACATATCATGAGGACCAAGCCTTGTTCTCAACTTCACTCATTCATTATACCCTGTAGCTGTTCAAACCACACACTGCTTGATGTTCAGCTTTACAATATCCTGAGGTTTTACCTGGTATTTACCTGTTATGTGCAAGGGCATGATAATTATTAGCTTAGTAAGTTCCTATAGCAAAACCTTGTGGAAAAAAAAAAAAAAAAAAAAAAAAAAGAATGTTTCACATATTGACTTAATGACATCCCATAGGTATTTTTTACTCAGTTGTACAAGTTCAGCTGAAAATCTTCAGTCTTCAGACCATCTGCATGCAGTCAAAGATAACTAATGGAAGAAAGAACTCTGCAACACCCCCAACATCTCCCAAAGTATACTAAAAAAACCCAAGACACCAACCCTACCAACCCCCCCAAAAATTAAACCTCTAACTCTGAAGTTCTTGTTTACAACAGATTCTCTTAAGCAAAATATTTCTATCTGGTGTTTTAAGTTAATTCAGCCGAGGAAAACTGTGATCTGCAACTTGATTTCTTCAAGCTAGAAATGTGGTATCAATTGCTTACCTGACTCACAAGCAAACGTCTTTGACGTCTCATCATGAAAGATAATTGCCACTGCATGCTTCTTGGTCTCTCGAGGCAATCTAGTTATGTTTTTGATATTGTGCAGCTCAGTTACCTTAAAATGAAGAAAAGCATTTAAGGCCAACATATAAATAGTACAAATAAAAATATTAACCACAACTACTCAATTTTCACTATAATCTCCCTCCCCCCAAGTAATTTACAAGCCTTTTAATTGATAACAAACCATAAACAAGTAGAGCCCAAAGTTGCAGAACCTTCTATAAAATATAACATACTAAAAGCTGAAAGGTCCACTTCTCTAATAAAGTTCTACTTGGAGACAGTTA
The DNA here is from genome assembly GCA_024733675.1 of Psilopsiagon aymara. Lineage (NCBI taxonomy): Eukaryota > Metazoa > Chordata > Aves > Psittaciformes > Psittacidae > Psilopsiagon > Psilopsiagon aymara. The sequence continues at coordinate 13,757 of JANRGW010049729.1, read as the reverse complement.
TTACAATGACATTTTGACAGCCTTGTGATTATTATGTAACGTATTTTTCAATTTCTTATTTGTACAACTTTGATCAGTTTCAGAATCTGCATCAAATAAGTTACCTGATTTAGGAGCACCAGTGTTTTATTGGTTAAGGGAAGTAACTTAATTATGCCAATTAGTGTCACTACATTTGTAAGGTTTCCTCTGATTCTGTCACTGTGAAACGCTGGAAAGAGCCTGGCTCTGTCTTTTCTAAACTCTTCAGATATAGAGAATATACTCAGTAACGAGTATACATTTAAAAAACCTTCTCAACACTCTCAACTTTTCCTCACAGGAGAGATCCTCCAGTCCCCACATCATCTCTGTGACCCTTCACTGCACTCTTTCCAGTACGTCCATCTGTCTCTTGTACTGGGGAGCCCAGTGCTGAACCCAGCACTGCAAGGTGTGGCCTCACTAGTACTGACTAGAGGAGAAGGATCACCTCCCTCAAGCTGCTGCCAGCACTTCTCCTAATGCAGCCCAGGATGCCGCTAGCTTTCTTTTGCGGGAAGAGCATATCGCTGGCCCATGTACATCAAACCCTTTCCAAGCTGAAGAAGTTTTAGTTTTATCTGTTGGGCAAATCGACAGGTTGGCAGAAAAAATACCCACCAGTTAACATCTCAGAAACATTAGCTGACACTAAAAGTGAGAGGGACAAAACTAGCAAATAATCCCTCAGTATTTCTATAGTTTATCTAATTTTTAATATCAAATAGAGATATATTTTCTTCCATGTTTCTCTTTTGAAATTGTACAGTATGTTTCCCTCCAGAATCAGAGCAGAAAGACAGAGGCTACAGTAATGACACTGTCAAAGTCTATCCTCCCACTGACAGAGCGAACTGAAGTTAATAAAATTCTGAATTCTGGGTTTGATGGTGATGAAGCATGAGTCATTTCTCTACTTGCTGAACATTTGCAATTAATGAATAAACACCTGAGAGTTTATATTATTTTGTATGAAGAAAAAAACAACTTCGCCTTGGCAACCAGACTGTTTTTTCTCAGTGATTTTTAAAAGTGTGGTTTCATTTGTTGCTGTTGTTTTTAAAAAATAAATAATCCTTTTTAAAGGGGGAAAAAAGTGTCAAAGCTACTGAAACGACAAAAAAAATCCTATAAAAGTTGTAACTCCTTCAACATAATTTAGACCATCTCTTTGCATACCTTAAGAAAGTTTTAAACACCAATCAAACTAAAAATTTATCAAAATTAAGCCCCTTTTTTATTAGTAGTGCATTAGACAAACCCACTTTTATAAGCAACGAATATTATACCAAAATTTGCTCCCTGTGCTATCATAACAGACTTGTTGACAAAATAAAGTCTAGTGCATTGAAAACATTGCTGTTCTTCACAACAACAACATAATAGTCTGGAACTACCTAGAGCATTTGTAACTGGAAAAATTTAATGTGCTATTATACATGCAAGAGTCTTACCTAGACTTCCCACAAAAAAAGATGGATATATTCCTATCGTGGGATTATTCTTTGACTAAAACTTTGGTACTATTAAAACCAACCCAAGCCAACAAAAACTGAAAATCACTTTTCCTATTTCCCCGCATTTTTATCCTTCTAGAACAAAATGTATTTCACAACAAATAAAATACCTGTTCAGTGAGTAATTATGAAAACAGATTTCTTGCCTACCCTACCCTTATCCTTCATTATTTCTTCCAGTATGGTAAACAGATCACAGAATAATAGAATGGTCAGGGTTGGAAGGGACCTCTGGAGATCATGTAGTCCAACTCCCTGCCAAGGCAGGGCCACCTAGAGCAGCATACACAGGAATGCATTCAGGTGGGTGTTGAATGCCTCCAGAGAGGGAAACTCCACAATCTCCCTGGGCAGCCTGTTCCAGTGCTCTGCCACCCTCAGTGTAAAGGTCTTCCTCATGCTGAAACTTTGTGTGTTTGAGTTTATGGCCACTGCTCCTTGCCCTGTCTCTGGACACTACTAGAGTCTGGCACCATCCTCCGACACCCGCCTTTGAGATCTTTTTGTGTTAAACTAACATTATGTAGTTTAAATTTTTTCACTAAAACACTAGTACGTTAACTTAGATTTTTTTTCTCTCTACTAGATGTCAGTGCGACCATTTAGTGCAGTATTCCATATGGTGCCTAGTGTGGTACATATTAGGGACTTTTAGCGCCTAGCCCGTTTCTCAGTTCTCCTACTCCTCATCAATAATTCCTGCCTCATATGTCCATCACTCAGCAGCCCACATACACACTTCCTCGCTTCCCCCTCCCCCACTTGGTTTCTTGATTTTTCTTTTTCTGTATCAGTCCCCAAAATCATTATACTTCTGTCTAGAATAACAAACATTTGAACACTAATTGAAGAAAATATACAGCATAATTACTTAACTTGTATGTAACAAACCTTCCCTTGCCAAGGTTTATTGATTCCACTTTTTTCCGCATCTAACAGTTTCTTTCTTTCTTGGGGAGGCTCGGGGTGACATACCTATATCAGAAACATCCAACTCCTTTAATTCTGGTTAATATATGACAAAAGGACATAACCCTGAAGGGCGACAAGGTAGGACTGGTAAAGGCAGTATCTCATTCCTGCAAAATTAAACTACAGCAGGCTTGCACCTGAGTCTCAAGGCTACCCATCACTGTTGGTTTCTGTAACTTGCTTCCTCTCACCGGCAGGAATTTCAATCCCAACAAACGTTCCACATCAGCACAGCTGAAAAGAAATGCACTTGATCTGCACACAATTTTTGGGGGTGAGTCTCAGATTGTTCACCAAAACCCAGAACCTATTTACAGAGGCACGTCAAGCACTGAACCAAATACAGAAGACCTTATAGTCAGTTTTCTGACGCTGCTGCTTCAGAGCATTTAAGAACCATCCAAATAGAGCTTCATGTAATGAAATGCACTTCCTCTTATCCTCATTGTTTTTCCTTATGTTGGCCTGCAGACAAGCATAGAACTCTAATTTGTTTTGTGTTGGTATAACATCCCATCTAAAAAGAGCATCACTTTATGAGTGTTGACTTGTTTCCTTTAGGTAAATTTTATATAGGAATAATAAAACAAATAATCATCAACACCTTCTAAGTTCTGTCTAGACACATCCGAGTGGATCAACCATTTATAAAAAAGAAAAAAAAAAAAAGAAAAAAAAGCTATCTGCTTCTCTATAACTGCTTTAAAAAAGTTTCAATATTTTTTTCAAAAGAAAACAAATAAATACAGTATAGAGCAATGCATCAACCTTAACAGCAAGAGAAAAAGCTAAAAGGGACTCCTCTGAAGGAATGAAAAGTTAACAGATCTCTTGCTATATGGTCAAAAGATAAGAAGATCAGAGGAAAAATACAGTTTACGACCTCACTTAGATAAAAAATATTTGTTTTCTTCAAGATTTTCCTTATCCTACACCTTATGATAATCATTTGTACCCTAAGAGGTTCACAGGAGCTTGGAGTCACTTTTAGGCATGAAGATACTAAATTTGATGCTAATACCAAATCACTTCAGTTCCCTGCTCCTTGCAGAATGCCCAACCATTTCTGATGCCAGAGGACTGAGTTGCAAGAAAAGTTAAAGGATTGGTCTATATAAGTTTTAGTTCATTTCTGTGTTGACAGACTTGGAAATGATCTGAAAAACATCTTGATAGATTCCAGAAGTCTAACTCCACTTCTCCCTAGCTAAAAAAGCATATTTTAATTTCCATGAAGTCATAGAGCAGACTGCTAGCAAATAAAATTCCTAGTGCAGGAAAACAACTAACATAAGATAGTCTGCACTGACCGGTAGCAAATCCGAGCAAGATGCAAAGGGATAGGCTAATGATCAAAGAAATTATTCAGGATTATTTCATGGAAAATGAAACCTCCATACAGTAAACCCAGCCTTTGAACTGGATAGTTACCTCTGGCTAGCCAGAAGAGATCAGATAATAGATTGGCAGCAACAGATTTCCGGTCTCTCTCTAAAATCACTTTAGGCCTTGACATTTCAGAACTCTTCCACACTGGCTATAACAATTCCTCCATGCTAAGAGCTTATTTTTACATGGGAAAACACCCGCATTTTTTCTGTCTAGAAGTCTGTGACACATATTACAGCAATTGAGAATCTTCTTTTTCAAAGTGCACTTGTTACCTTGGTAAATTTCAGGAAATAACTGCAAGATCACATTTACATTATGATAACAAAATATTTTATATGACAAAAGTGTCACTGTCAACACAAGACACCTCCCCCTTTAAAATGTTTGGGAATTTTTGTCGGGTCTTGCCTTTTTTTTTTTTTTTTTTGCATCTTAACTATATACTTAGATGTGAAAGGCTATTAAATTATAAAGCACATCTAATTTAGATAAAGGCACAGACTGGGATCTTGCTTCTTAACAGTCAATGTAATTTGTCATTTTTCTAAGTACTTTGGAACTACATTTAGTATTTTTAGTATTTTAAGTATTTTAGGAACAATTCAGTACACATTCTCTCTTAAATACATCATGCTTCATCACTGACCTACATCAGACATTTATTTGCTTACTGTACTAAAAATCTGTTCCAGTCAGGGAGCTGAACATCTAGGAACTGCACTGTCCACTACCAGGTAACACGGGCATGTAAATACTATGTGTATATAACACATCTAGGGCCTGGTGCTCAAACTGTATGTTTAAATAGATTGGATAACTCTTCTACAATTATATACATATATAAAAAGTCTTCTAAATCACATATTACATCTGCATCAGTACAAAAATATAATTCCACAGTGCACAGGAAAGGAGGTCCAAAAGAGATAAAACCCCACAAAAATCATGCATAAAATCTCAAGTGCTCCATTCTGGGTTATATCCTTACTGAATTCTTGCAAACACATGCCTCCCATATGAATCGGTGAGGCAAATGATTCTGTGATTCCATCTACTGAAGTTATTTCCACTGTGCAGAGTCCTGGAAATTGCTTGGGCAGAGGAAAAGGTCTGAATTTGCATAAATGGATTTCTGTTTTGCATTGCGCACTATCTTCCTGTCATTTAATTTCTATCTAGAAAAAATAAAAGGGGAAGAGAGCTACATAATGCAATTGTTCATCCTCTTATTTCTTAATAATGGCCTACATACTACCATCTGTTGTGTAATACCACACAAGCAGTAATGTAACAGAGCAAAAGCCAACACAGCGGCAAGGAGCAAGGGCGCTAGTGAGTGATGCCCAGACAGCAGAGAACCACCTCAAACCAGAAATAGCATGGATGTTTCTGGTAAAAGAAGTAAGAGAGGTATATAAGAAGCAAGAGCTATGTTAACTATCATGGCAAGAAAAGGGCAAAGGAGGCACCAATATGCTGGCTGAATGCTGCTGGAAAAGGAGAAAATGAGATGCTGGTACATTGCAGATGAAAGGAGTACGAAGAGGAGTAACTCAAAGAAACAAAACCTCTCCCCCTTCAGTTCAGTTTTCAGTCATGATATCTGCAGTTAACAGCAGCTCCTTTTACATGGCTAAATCCAATTGCCACAGAGAACAAGCTTTGGTACAGCTTCAATCAGAGCTGAATGTGATTTTGGCTCCTAAAACAAAGGCATCATGCAGCCTGAAAAACATAGACCTTTGCAGCTGGGGAAATGGCTACATCCACAGAAGCACTGCCAGTAAATCATAGGAAGTGACTTTTCTACTTTATTCAGTGCTCACTAGATCCTACCTACAATACTGTGCCCAGTTTCGGGACCCCAATGCAATTGATAAAACAGTGTGAATTCAGCAGAGGGCTCTAGGACTGCCAGAGCTGGACCACCGACCCTGTGCAGGGAGCTGGAGTGAGAGTGGCTGCTCCAGCCTGCAGCAGGGAGAGCTTTGAGGGCACCTAACAGCAGCCCTCATCCTTCCCTTGCCTGCAGGGAGGTTATCAAGGAGAGAGACAGGCTCTTTACAGCTGTGCCTGGTGAAAGGAAGAGGGAAAACAGGCATAAACTAAGACAAGAGTTGTTCAGGCTGCATATGAGAAGCAATGTTTTCACCACAAAGACAGCCCAGCAGTGGGACAGGCCACCCAGACAGGCTCTGCAGTCTCTGTCCCTGGAGATTTCAGAGACCCAGCTCTTGGGACAAAGTTGAGCAACCATGTCTGACCTCAGAGATGACTCTACTGTGAGCAGGAGTTGGACAAGATACCTCTGGAGGTCAATTTAACCTGTAAGTCTAGGAAAGGGATGCTAACAGATCAGTAAGGCTATTAGAACCTTTATGGGTTTGGGAGAACCCACATGGGATGACGCATTCAGACTATATAAATTGAAATACATTTTTTCTGAGTTCAGCATATTCTGCATAACAACACATGGCAACCAACAAGAGAGAGGAGCTGGAGAGGGACTCTTCATCAGGGACTGTACTGTAATGATAGGACAAGGGGTAACTGGTTAAAACTTAAACAGGGGAAGTTCAGGTTAGATATAAGGAAGAAGTTCTTTACCGTGAGGGTGGTGAGGCGCTGGAAAGAACTGGTAAATGCTCCAACCCCGTCTGTATTCAAGGCCAGGTTGTATAGAGCCTTGGGACACATGGTCAAGGGTGAAGTGTCCCTGTCTATGGCAGGGGTTTGGAACTACATGATCGTAAGATCCTTTCTAACCCTAACCACTCTCTTATTCAGTCTATGATGAGGGATGCAAAAGGCAGAAAAACAAGACAAGGTAAAAATGTCCCGAGAGGAAGAAAAAAAAAACAAACAAAAACCCCACCTATTTCATGAAAGAACAGCAAAGCTTAAAACACAGTATTACAAGAAAATAAGAAGGAAGAAGAGAAATCTCAAGATCAGAAAAGTGAAAGATCATATAAAAGCGAAACTGATTCACAAAGAAGAGTTTTCCCCATCTCTGCATGCAGATTTATCCTTGGAAGGTAAGTTGTTATGGTAACAACACTCTCCAGGAATTCTGCCAAGAAGTGGTGTATCAACCTCCACATTATGCCTCTGGGGCAGGTCTCCGGCTGCTATTTCAGAAGCACAAGTGTTTAAGAAACTGCTACCAAATAAATGTTCATTCCTGTAAGCAATAAATACACATAGGTCTGATAGTAGAGGGATACTGAATAGTTTCTTCCTTCTCTCCAGACAAAACTGAGATTAAAAAAAAAAAAGGCAAACACAAAAATGTTTAAATATTTTTAGTATTTTTTGAGAATGTAGATGATGCTATGCAGATTTAAACTGAACATGAAATAACATCTTTTAGATTCCAGTTTTTAAATGAGCACCTAAAACATAAGCAGTTACAAACTCTTCACTTTGTCTCAAAGAAATCTGAAACAACTAAGGATGGAAACCAAACTTACTTGACTAGCTTTTGTTATGCTTCTTTAAATGCTATATTATTTCACAGTGTTTGCAAATGAAAATTACCAGGGCAGAACAAGCATATTAAGTAATACCAGCTACCTGTAATAAGCAAAGAAGTAGGACTTTTGCCAAGCCAAGTTACTTTACTTCCTCTCCAGCTGTGATGCTGTGATACTGCCAGGATTGAACCACTGTCTAATCCATAATATCAAACAGCCTACTGGGATTATTCTGGGTTTTGGCTGTTAGCCTGGTGTTTTAAAGGAATAGTTCAAATCTGATCTGTTCGTGTGTATAAGGACCTCTTCCCTTTACAAACATTTTAATTAGGATTTTTAAATACATACTGAGAAAGAAATGCCTTCACACTTCAAAGGGTATTTTTATAGAGTAATTTGTAATATAAAAATCAAAGTCCTCCCCAATCTCATTTCCTTAATATCCTAGAGAATCTTTGAAATATATTTTCCAATCTGAGCTTTCATTTTTATGTTCAAGCTGAATACCAGAATACTGTCCTAGTATAACATTAAAATAAAAGGGGGAAAAAAACACCTTCTGTAAAATTGTTGAAAAAAAATTTAAATGACTAATGCCTTAATGTTAAAAGAACTCTCTAACTTGAAACTCTGGTTCACACTTGAAAAATAACACCACACTAGAGAGAAGTCAGAGAGGGAAGATGATTCACAACTGGAATAAAGTAGCTCTCCCAATTATGTTTCCAAGCTTCAGCTAGAATTAAAAAACCATACCTTCAGAATCAAAGTTCCTGCTGGAGTTGCTAGGCATGCAAACAGTAGCACTGTGAAACAAAATGGGGCATTTCGTTACTGTAGTTTAACTATCCAAGTACAGCAGTAAGACAATCCTTCAGAATGAACGTGTAAATGAATGAGATCATTAGATGAGTTTTAATGGCCTTACGAGGCTACTAAAATATGTTGGACAGTTAGAAACTGTTTTCATTTTGAAAAGTTTTCACTTGTAACATTCTCAAAGTACATGACTATGTCCAGATCTTTTGTAGCTTCTGCCTAAAGGTACTGTTTAATTAAAAGGAATATGTTATTGGTCTTTGAATAAAAAGAAAAGGAGAAATGCACTTTTCAAAAAATGCCTTTAAATTTTCCTCTTGGTTTACTTAAATTGGCTGACTTGCAGTAATTCCCAAAGTTATCTTGTTAGATCAGGACAGTCAAAAAAAAATAAAAAATGTTTATTAACACAGACTACATTTCAAAACAAATTACAAGCAAAGTCATGCTTACAAAATATAACTTTGCTGAATGCAGTAGGAGATGGGCATATAATTCTTCTTATTAAACTGCTAGGTATAACCCAAACTAAGCAATCTCTCACTGCATTGACAAACTGGGTCAGGAGTGTTAAAGGATACAAGAAACCACAGGCTTTCAAGGCACATAAATTATTTTGGCTGTATCCATACTGTACATTATGCCAGTGGCTGAACTCTAGGTTTAACTCCCCTTCTTATCCCTTTCAAACTATAAAAGCCTTCTACTCAGGCTGTAGCACCCTTCAGCCCCTTCTTGATACCATGAGTGAAGCCTCATGTCAAAATTAGGTGGGAAAGGCTGTCTTAACTTCCATTGTACCACTCACGAGAAAAAAAAAAAAATCATGGTTGAGAAGCATTTCATGATCCAGATTTTAAGGACCTCTCTGATGATGGCATTTCTGAACTATATTCAGAAAAAGAGAAATTACTTTAGCCAGGAAAGAAGGGACATCATCATCTTTGCCCTCACTGTTTCTGGCTCTTGCTTCATGCCAAAGGTGAGGAAGCTATACACAAGCAGAGCACTCAGCTGGGTGCTCTGCCTCATAGCTAGCTGTGGACAACAGCAAGTGGCACAAGCTCATGACTGTACATATAAAAGCACAACCACTGACATATCCACTGGCTTAATTTTGTTTTGTTTTTAGAAAGGATTAAAATGACAAATATAAACCCACCAGAAAAAAAACCTTCACCCCCACTGATTTTTACGGAGTGTAAATATGCCTCAGTGTCTTTAAAAAATAATCCCCATCCCAATTCAACAATGCCAAAACTGGCATTTTGATGCTCTTCTGAAATATAAACATATATATTAGAGGCATTTTAGAAATTCTGAAGGAAGTATTAAGGGCACCAGATTGTCTATGAAATTCTTGATGCTCATCAAAAAAATTCACCACCTAGATGCAAAAATACCAGATCTACAAAGAAAATTTATTTAAATTAAACTCAGCACATGCCTGTACATGTATGAGTATTTACACAGTCTCAAAGTGGTCCAGAGGTCTTCAGGAGAAATAGTGAAAAAGAGAAAAATGCAGTAGGCAGAAATTAAGAAGAATTAAAAAAAAGGAAAAAAGAAAAAAGAAAAAACAAAATGGCAGTGAATTGAAAAAGACAAAAATTAAAGATTATGAAATGAAATGCAACAGGGGTTTTAGGATTTTTTTTTTAAAGATGGTAGTTCTAATTTTTTTACAAACTTAATGAAAAGTTTTATTTGCTTCTAAAATTAACTGAAATTTGTTAGATGATAATTTGAAAATTCTTTTAGCTTAATTGCCACTGGGGAAAAATTAATTTTGAATATCTATTATGACAATTACATGCAGCTACATTTTCAACTCTAATGCATTTTTAATAACCTTCATCAGCCAGTGATTTGAATTTCAAATTTCCTTCTACGAAGAAGTAAAAATTAGATAGCTTTCTGCCAATTTTCATAATAAATTGCTCTTTATTTATGTTGCAAAGCCTCCTTTACTATAAGCAAATCAAAATCTTACAAGAAATTTAGTCCTAAGACTTATTCTATTTCACCTCCCTTTATTAAAAGAAAGTAAATTACAGTGCCAAAACTGTGTGCCCTCCCTCATATGCCATAACCTGATGTTTGCACCTGCTTCCTTTTACAGCTATTACATAAGGGACCATGCCTCTTGCCATTTCCACATCAAAATGTAAACACTTCCCAACAACACAGACATGCAATTCATAGAGCTTCAAGGTAAAACACTGTCATTAAGAAAAAAAAGAAATCTTCACATAACATTTCTTTATTAGTGTTATACACAGCAGGCGAATAATTAGGTCTTTAACTTTCATCAAGAACTTTTGTTATTTATGTAGTATATCTGCTTCCTACACTCGAGTAGCGAAAGTGGACATATACAGTATTGCAAAAAAAATAATAAATGCAGAGTTAAGTGCTGAAGGCTAGGAAAGGAAGTCTAAAATACTACTCTGACTGCTAGTTCTGTAAGTTTTCTTCACCATTTTCCTGTTGTTTGTACAGCAGTGGGCCCCTGTATTTTATCTACGGCATTCCTACTCTGTATTAAGACAAATAAATACCTTTATGTTTATTGGCACCTTTTCTAAACATATTATGATACATATTGTCTTAATTATATGATCATACTTGATTTTTCATAATGGTTTCTAACCTCAGTCAGAATAAATGTTAAATACCATTCTGCTGAATAGAAGCTTTATAAATTATGTTGTATTCTCATAACTACATTGTTTTTCTGACTCAATGGTACACTGATTATACTTTGGTTTCTCTCATGGTTTTTCCATAATGGTCACCACACAAGTATATTTCATAAGGATGGTTTCACAAATACCAATTTCCTTTCACATTTCCTTTCACACTTTCCTCACTTCTGAAAGGTGTGTATTATATTGACAGGAAGGGCCAAAGAAATTATATGGCAAAAACAAATGAAAAAAAAAAAACCCTCCTTTATACTTTTGATCTTAATTTGAGATATCCAGGATTCAGCTTTTCAACAACACTTGCATTAAGAAGGGCATCTTAGTCCACGGCAGAATCCAGCTGTTTTATAACCTAACTTAATTGTTATTCTTGATCTTCTCCCAAGGACCAGTGGATATGTCCTTCAAAGACGTTATTTCCAGTCTTCCTTCTTGTAGCTATCCTGCAGCTTCATCTGGGTACCTGGTACTGAAACCCTTGCTTCCAAACACAGGGTCTTCTTATACCAGAACTTGCCACACCTGGGAAACATCCAAGAAGTGCATACCTCCCAGCTGCCCTCAACAATAATAGAGTGTTATTAGAGAGCAATTTGCTTTGGTGTAAAAATCTGAACAACCCCTCTTGCTTTTTCTTAATGTGCATCTGTGCTGCTGCACTGAGTTCTCTTTGCCACAAATATAACTGAGCTGAAGAGACAAACCATATCAATACTTCTTGTTTCTTGGTCCACCTCCTTTTCATTGTCAGATTCTTATTTCTGGACCAGTCTCCTAGATTTTGTGCAAAGTCAATTAAAATAGATTTATTTACTCTCAGTAATATACACTTCGTTTACCATTTTCCCATCCCATTCTTCCCTTTAGCATTTCTCATATCAATTCTTTGAACAGCCAGCTTTGAACTGCCCAAAGCTCTTGGTGTTTCTCACAGATATCTGATTGATGAGGAGCTCTTATAGAGTGCCAGAGCATTTATTCCTCTACTTTTCTTCCACATTCTAACATTTGGTCTACTTCTTCTCTAAGCTTTAATTCAGCAATTTTCCTTTCCACGTTACCTACATGTCAGAGTATATACATACAGAGAATGGCTGCATGATCTCATCTCAAACACCTGACCCCAAACTAGTCGTCAGCAATGACAAGTATCTATTAGAGTAAATGCCAGGCTTTAGCCCTGAAAGAACTTGAAGGAACATATTTAATTACTCAAGAGAGAAAATTATATGAATGTTCATCATATATGAAGCTTTACAGATGACATGAGACATTTTAGATGTCAAAGTCAGAAGTGCTTCTAACAAATATGCACAAAACATGGGTTTGCAAAGGTTTTAAACTTTGCCAAAAGGTGGACAGATTTTCATGGCAAAACCAGAATATACATAACTTGACACACAGACCACTATAGTGATCTCTACTATAAAGCAGTAATGCCAGAACATTTCAAAGAAATAGCTTTCTTCAAACTGTTTTAAGAGACACTAGGAAGATGAAGTATATTTTTTTTATCACTAGAAATAACTGAAATATGCTCGAGAGGGCAAGAGCAGTTTGACAAAATACACACAACACAGGGGTATATCAAGAGGTTATAGAAACTTCAGTGACACATACTTCATAGTTCATAGAAAGGTCTAGGTTGGAAGGGATCCAAGTGGATCACCTGCTCCGATTCTGAAAGCAAAGCCTTCAACTAGGTTATACAGGGCCCTGCCAAGCCAGATCATCAGGTCTTCAAGATTTCCTCAAGCTAGAAAATACTCTTCTGGTCAGCCTGCTCTAATGTTTAGTTCTTTCCATTGCTTTTTTTTTTTTTTCCCCTTCTTATATCCAGCTAATTTCCTCCGAAGTAACTCTGCCCATTGCCTCTTGTCCTTCCTCTGAGCACCCCTTAGAAGACTGCACGTTCATTTCTCACTTCAGTCACCATCATCAAAACTGGAAAGCTGTAATTAGAAACCCACAGGCCTTATCTCTTCACTAGTGCAAACCCAGTTCCTTCAGCCTTTCCTCATGTCAGCTTCTACAGCCTCCAATTTCCTCACTTGCCCTATGCTGAATCATCTCCATTTTTTTGTGTGTGTCTTGAATAGAGCACTAGGGGACCAGAACTGGACATGATATTCCAGGTATGACTTAAAATGCACTCAATGGAGAGCATGCTGGCCCTACTCCTGTTGAGGCATCCCAGGACATGGTTTGCCTTCGTTGCTGCCAAGGCACAGCCTCGGACCACTGCACAGTGGGATTCTCAAGGCTTCTTCAGCAGAGCTGCCCTCTAGCCACTGAGTCTCCAGACTCTTTTGCTGCTTTGGTTATCAGGTCTCAGGTGCAGAACTTCATGTTTATCTTGGCAGAGGTCATGGAGCCTCCACCCCTGAAGATATTCGAAACTGGACATGGGTATGATCAATGTGATCTGACTGGTGCTGCTTTGAGCAGGAGACTGAACTAGATGGAAACCATAGGTCCGCTTTCAACCCGAATTGTTCAATGACATTTTGGAGTTTTAGATCATAATTTTTATTTTTTTTCCCCCTCCTGCTAAAATGTTTAAACAACCCTTCACTCTTCAAATATTTTTTTTACAGTAAAAAGTTCCATCTACCTCCTTTTTTTAACACTTCATATATTGGTGTCATGGGTTCAGCATTGGCAGTCATTTTTCTCATGCTCGGTAGTTGGTGCAGAACTGTGTTTTTAACTTGTGGCCTGAGAACAGCGCTGATAACACCAATGTTTTAGTTACTGCTTAGTACATTTTGTTCAGGCCAAGGACTTTCTGAGCCTCATGCTCTGCCAGGGAGGAGGGGGAGCCGGGAGGAAGCAGAGACAGGGCACCTGAC
>JANRGW010049727.1:0-12602 GCA_024733675.1 Psilopsiagon aymara | reverse complement strand
GAGCAGAGGGAGAGGAAGAGGGGGGAGGGAGATGAAGAGGGGGGAGGGAGAGAGAGACTGCATGGTTTTTCTGAGTTACAGCTGGGCTTAAACCATGACACTTCTTTATAATTGGTCTGTGAATGGCATGTTCACAACATCAACTGAAACTGCCTATATTCTATTTTTACTGGATTTCTTAGTAAACAAGGTGTAGCAGGTAGGAATAGAGTATCTTATTACACTAGGTTGTTACCCAGTTGACTTGTGTTTGCATGTGCTGCCTGCAAAATGTGAAGGAGCCTGCTGTTACAGTTCGGGAAGAATGAAGTGATATAGAAAATCAACAATGTTTGATTGCAGCTATCAAAGGGGAAAATCCCCATCTGCTTTCATCTTGAAATCATCAGCAGAAGAAAGCTATTTCAGCTGGCTCCACACCCACAAAGTTAAAGTAAGGGCAGCTGTGGTTTCCTGCAGTCCTAGGAGCAAGGTACTGCCTTTCTAGGTTTCAGATGTTCTCTAAATAATAGAACTGAAATGTTACAATGTGTGGTGCAGACTTAAGCTGCTAAGTAATTTCATGATGCTTAATTAGCAGGCATAAAGCCACAGACAGAATTTTACTTTGAACAGGAGAAGGGTTAGACATGAGTCAGTAATGTCCAAGTCCACTTGTTGCCTAAAAAAGCTTCCTATGAATGTAAAGAAGTTTGTGAAAAAGCTCCTCCACTTTTCCTAGATAAATGAAACAATCTCTTACTGCTGCATGTTACAGGCAAATTCTTGAATTTTTCATTACAAAGCATTTAAATATGTTTTCAATAAAACCATATGAATTGTTGAACAGCTGTTGAGGGTTTAAGAACGTGTTATTCAAAAGATGCAACCCTATAGCATATCATTAATAAGGGTGGCATTGTTGAATGGATATAACCAACAGGGCAGTTCTGTGAGCCAGAACATGAGAATGCTGCCTGAAAAGACAGCAGGTTGTCAGTAATTCCTTGAAATCGGGTATGTTCTATGTCTGACTTTACAGATAGCTTGGGATTCTTCTAAGTAATCTTCTGCCATGTGTAAATTAGCCAAATAGTTATTCTGGTGTTCAAAGATATTGTTTTGCTTTGATTTATATTTGTTTTCTGCTTTGTAGCCAGAAGACAAAGACATGCAAAGCCATGCTGATGACTCACTGGCAGGTAATATGTCAGCTTTATTGTCCTATATATTTTATTCCTAGGTTATCTTTGAAAGTATTTTATTAAAAATTGCTATTTGTCATAACCAAGAACTGCCTGGGTAACTAAGGCATTACCAGAGTCATTTACAGCTCCTTTGTTCTAAGGGGGTGGTGATCAATAATACAGACTGTACAAAATGTGTGAGTTGTGCTTTCCAAATAAATTTAGTGTATCCACCTTTGTAAGAAATCTATAAACAGCTATTGAATAAGCAGAAGCTGGCAGAAGGCTTTGGGGCCTTATCCCATAATTGTATGAGCTGTGCTGGGGATGGAGTGTGTGTGGATGATACACAGCCCTGTTAATCTTAACAGTGAACAGCTGAGGATTTCCTCTTAGTAAAGAATCTTGTCCTATTATGTAGCATTAGGATCATGCAATTAGGTGGGTAGGTCATCATTTGCTTCTCAGTATCTGACACGAGGGCATCTTAGAAAAAGCAGCATTCTTTATAGTGCTTTTGGTAGTATAGCACAAGAAGCAGGTTGGTTTAGTTTTGTTTACCTGTAACTGTGCTCTGTGTTTTCCTTACACCTTCTTCCCTGCTGCTATTGGAGGATAAAACTTCCTTTGGCATCCTTGCAAAGCAGAGTAAGATGAAATTGAGATAGGTTGCTCTCCTGCCCTTTGAGCAGAAGCTCAGCAAGAGTTTTGATTGGATTATATTCATTTTGCGTTGTTTGTGTAACTAAATATTGGTACAAGTGAAGCAAATAAGTTTTGTCTCACTTCAGCAAGAGTTTAGGGTGCACAAGAAGATCAGAGTACTTAACATAGTTATTTCTATACAGAACAGCTGCAAGGCCTGTGGAATACCTGTGAGCGAAGTTGTCACCAGAACATGTTTCCCCTTAGCAGGGAATCTAAGCATTTGTATGAAGTTACATGTCTGCAGCAGTGTTGTTGCTGCGTGTCGTAGCTTGTTGAAGACTTCAGAAATTGTCTCTGGCCTGCTAAAAAAGCAAGCTGATGAGCAGTGTTACAAAAATAACAATAGCCTGTTCTTCCCTTAAAAGCAAAACCCAATGTGTATGCAGAAGCTACATGCAGCTCACAATTTGATGGTCTGAATTTTTCACGCAATTGGACAATAATTACTGCAAATAAAAAAAACCCCAAACAAACACAAAACAAGAAAACCCACCACCAAAATAGGACACCTTCCTCCTGAAAGAAAACGAAAAGTCACAACCTTAACAGATACTGTTGTCTGTATGCATAGGTTGCAATAAGTACCAGATCTGCCCTTTGCCAGAGGTACAATTCAGGTCTCTTAGGCTGGCACTGATCCAGCACTTGCATATTGTGTGTCACAGTTTTATATTGGTTTTAATCAATCTTTTGATTAATAAGAGTTTTCTTATTATAGTGTCCCTTTTTCAAAGACTTTCATCCCAAGTAGGACAAGTTATTTCCCTAGTTCAAGCCATATAATAAGGCTGAAGGTAAGAAGCTTTACAAAGTGCTTGTAGGCTGCATTCATTATTTACCACTCTTTGGAGATACCAAGTTCTCCTTGCCTTCAAAAAGGAGCAGGAAGGGTTAAGGTCATATTTACAGCTAAAATGGTAACACAGTGACTTACACCACTGAAATGTTAAAGGTTTTGGTATTAGTTTTTAACTAGCAGTATGACTAGAACTGGTTTCTACAAACTTTTACAGGTTATTAATATATAATATTGCCTGACAGCACCACACTGCTCACACTGCTGGGGAAATATTGACTGGTGTGTGGGAGACCTCAAAATGGCAACTTTTGGTATTTGATGCACATTTTGGGACATATCACCACCTACCTCCAGCAGCTTGGTATTTTGGAGGAGTATGCACTTTCTTCCTTTCCATAATGTACATGTACATTTAAAACAGGCTTGGTAGAACAGGGCATCTATTATTGTAAAAAGCCCTACAAAGCAAAGGAACATTTCCACTTACTCATTTTGTTGAAGTACTAAATGGTAGTTGTGTTTGCAGCTGTCAGCAGAGAGTCTCCTGGTGAAAATGACTCATGTTACGAAGGCAGCAGCTGAGAGGCGCAAAACCTTTTCCTTCATCCTCCATCACATGTATATGAGATGCATATCATGTGCACATAATCCTGTTGGTGATGGAAGCAGGGGTTAAGGCAGATTTGAGGAACTGACATGGTCTCCAACAGCAAAAAAAGAATCAGCTGGATTGAATTGCATGCCTTTCCTGTAAAGTATAAATATGATACTTTCAAAATTACTGCCTTTTGATTATAGAGTGTAGTGACGAGAGAAGTCAATTTCATGAGTACTTCATAAGGAAAGGCATTACATGTCACTATTCTGACTTTTTCCAAAATTGTTCACAGGAGCATACTACTTTACAGCCTTTTGTGCTTTTAACTTTGTGTCACTGATGAAACCACAGCAATAAATCCTAACTTCTTCCCATGTAATGGTTTTCACTGCAGATCTCAAGAAAACCTGCAACGAAAATGGCACCTGCTCCTTGTGCTTATTCCGTGCACCGACCATCAGTGACATGCTCAATGATGAGGACTTGTTGTACACAGTGAGGATAAAGCTAGATCCCTGCCACCCAACAGTGAAAAACTGGAGGAATTTAGCAAGCAAGTGGGGGATGACTTATGATGAATTGTGTTTCCTTGAACAGAAGCCGCAAAGTCCCACCTTGGAGTTCTTGCTACGGAATAGTGACCGGACTGTGGAGCAGCTGATTGATCTCTGTAAATTTTATAAGAGAATTGATGTTGTGAAAGTGCTGCTGAAATGGGTGGAGGAGGAATGGCCCAAAAGAGGGAACAGAACTTACCAGAATGATTTCTAGGTCAAAGTTGTTAGTCCATGCATGTTAAATGCTGGGACTAGCTGCTGTACATGGGAAGTTTCCCTTGCAAGAGAGAGAGAGAGCCTGTACTGACGGTTTGTATACTGTGTAAGCTCTATGTACTGTATACACATATGTATGTTCTGTGCCCTCAGGGTTACAAAGATAACCTTGCAAAAGTGGATGGAATAATGCAGGTTGGTTCTTGAGTGTACAAATGCCTTCAGTTCCTGTGCTGCTGCTTGTAGGCTTCCTAAGCAGAGGAGGTATGAAAAAGCCAGACCCTGGTTTCACTGCAGCAGTTGTGAACCATGGCAGTTTTGTGTTGTTGCTACTGGAAAAGGCACTACTAGAATGCAAGTCTTTTGGACTTTCTGGCAGCCCTTACACAATTTTGTATGTTCTGCCTGGTAGAAGATGGGGGGGTGTTTTCTTTTTTTAATTTTCTTTTTAAGCTTTATGGTACTGATTTTGCCACAGGAACACCTCAGTGTTCCAATCAGCAGTTTGGATTTGCATACTACAGTTAATCCAGTGTTTCAACATCACATTCAGGCAAGTTAAGCTTTACATCTTTTTTAGACAAGAATAGATGTTAAAATAATCATTTGCGTCATAGGGCATATATCTGCTATAGGAGAAATCATGCAATTCAGAGAGATTTTTCAGCCCATAACCAATAGGGACCAAAAAAGTACTTTCCAAAGTTTTGAAGACAGTATACACTCTGAGTGCACTTATTTATCTCGAATGCCTCTTGCTTTGCAGTGCGAGGTGACAGCTAATGCCTCACAGTATATTCTCCGTATTAACTTCCCCTTTCACAGGCTGTGGCTTGACCTACTTTCTATCTCATGCTGAAGTAGTTGCTCACTTGCATGAAACTAGCCCAAGTTTATGTATTGATGAAAGCCACTTTAATTGGAAATTAATAGGTAAATTCATCTACAGTCCAGGTGGATGGTTATTAAAGCACTTACAATGGTTTGGACTGGTGTTTCTCAAAGAATTTTGATACTCTGAATTACAATTTACACTTCAAATATTTTAGAAATTGATATTTTTCCTACCATTATTCTGTATTCTGATGTTTAACTCCTGAAAAATCAGTTATGTAATACAATGTGTAACGTACTTACAGCTATAATGCCACACAAAAATGTTGTAACTTTAAAATACTTCTAGTTGTTACCCATACCAAAAGCATCTCCGACAATACTAATATGTACATAGGTGTATATACCAAAGCACTGGTGACCAGTATGTCAAGATGTGGGACCAAACTAGAATGGGGTACAGGCTGATGCACTGTTTACTTTTCTCTAGTAGAAATTACTAAGAATTTGTAGCAAAGCTGAGGGAAGTCTACTGCTGTATACTGAGTTTCTTACTCTAAGAGAATGAAAAGGGACCTCTAGTAATACTATACTATAGATGCTGAGTGATACGGTTACAGAGGAGGTAGAAGTAAAGACTGACATTTTCAGTGTCAGGCACTAGTTCTGAGGTGACAAATTAATTTTTAGTGTCTTCAGTAAGCTGAAGGTACAGTTTCAAGAGGAAAAGACTGACCTAAATTTGAGGTTTGATTTTTTTCTTAAAACTTGTGGAAGACAGGTTTTTTTAATACCTTTTTTCTTAAAACCATTCCTCAAAAAAGCTGCTACTCTTTAGAACAGTAAGTCTTCTAGCTGTATATTAAAGAGGAAATTGTACTGCTGTATCTTGGGGATACAGTTCAAATGTTTTATGTTCCTCTTCTAGAAACAGGGGTTTTGTGTTTCTCTTCTAGAAACAGGGGTTTCCTGATAGATGTCTGTCAACTCTAGTTTTTTTAAATAATCTTCTGTCTTTAGGTAGGAGTTCTAGAATCAGCTTTGAGGACTGCTGCTGTGGCTGGGCTTCCTGCTATGTTCAATACGTACAGAGGCAGCCACTGCATACATGCAAATAGCTCATAATGCAGCTTGTCCAAAATAATTTGTATACCTTGGGCCTACTATGATTTAGGATCATATGTCAGTGTGTAAGTTGTTCTTCTGAGTGGTGAGTGTTGGCATATATGCCAACAACTTTTCTCTCCCGTAACATACCACAGCTATATGTGTGTGGTATTATAGTATGCTCTGCTTTGGTAAATGGAGTCAAGAAGGAGCTGAAGCCATCACCTGAGAATCACGATGGAAATATGAGATGATGCAGCAGCATTCCTGAATCAGGATGTTCAACTGTAATTTACTCCTTTTCCTATTTTATGGCTAAAATTTGTAAAATTTTGAAGAAACACTGTTGTCTTGTGGAAATGAGTTCTGATCCCTTGAAGACCTTGAAAAGTCAATGTCAGCTGCTAGGATTTATGTCTGATGGAAATAAAGCTGCTTTTGAGAGTTCATAGGTGGATTCTGCAGCACTGAATCCAGCACTGAAGGTTGAAAATGTTAGCCTTATACTTCATCACACACTGGATTACTAATTAGTATACTTGAAATATTTTTTTCCTCTTTGTATGGATTGAGATGTAAACACTTTTTTTAGTTTTATATCTGTTTACAAGATACGGGGTCTGAGTGTTCAGTTTATACTTGTATCTTCTGTTACAATGTATACTATTTTTAGAAGAAATATAGATAGTCAATGGTTGACTTTATTGTGTTTGTTTTTATTACAGCTAGGAAAACAGCTGTTTTTCTCTCACCGGTCACATTGGAACCACTGAACTATCAACTAGGTGTGCTCTGTAAAAATGCATTTTATCTGCAAGACTTACGGTGTCTTAGAGAACGTCTGTCTTTACAACAGATATAGCTGTTCAAGAAAGGAAGAACACTTTTTAATCTTTACAATATGAAAAAGGAGCTAATTTTGATAAGATGATGAACAAAGATGTTTATCTAGAAACTTGCAGTGGAGTTACTAACTATAGAGAGGTATGAAACCTACACTGGTTGAACACTTCCTGAAGTAATAACCTATCTGGTAATGAAGGTTAGGGAATCACATAGACACTGAAATGGCTATCAGTTCTGTTCCATTACAGCTTCTATTCTTGCATGAGACCCTCTCTCCCTTCAGGGATTTCCATTTTTTTTTGGTTGCCATCTCTGTGCCTGCAGAATAATCACTGGCCCTTCCCAGCCGCTTTAGCTTCTATGAAGATATCCAAACTGCTATATTCTTTCATTCCTACAGCTGTATCTAAGACAAGGTGAGTCTAATAACTGTTCTTCAACAGCAAAGTTGTGTGCTCCAGGAGCCCCTAGTTTTGCTGTGAGGTCAAGTATGGGGCATCCCCAGCAAAATGATGATTTTTGTCTTCATGCCTTTCTTGCTGCATGCACTTTGATCTGTGGAGAGGAAGGCAAGATGAGTTTGAGGCTGTCCTTTGGAAGCCCACCATAAAGGATAGGGTAGTCAGTATAGCCCCAGGTCCTTGCTTGGAAATAAGTTGTACAGAAACTGTAAACCGTGCTTCTTGATGCAAAAGAGCTTGCAGCAGTTTGTGCAAGAGACTGCATATTTTTCACTATCTCAAGCTGCCTCACTCCCACAGTTCCAAGTCAAGCTGTAAGCAAGTGGGAAAAAATGTGAATTCTGCCTTATGGTGGTTTAACTTAGGGTCACACTGTTGACTTGTGGCCAGATATATGTGGAAATTTTTTGTCAGCAGAATCGCTTAAATGATATCAAAGAAAGTACTTGGCATTTATAATAACGTAAAGAGCAGCCTACTTCCATAACTTTTACAGCATATCGAGTTGTTCTGTCCATGAAGGAAATGCAATTAGTGATTCTTAACTAATTTCAATATATCTTGTAAGTCTTAAGTTTTGGGTCAATTTTGGACAGTAGGGTAGAGTGCTGCTAAATGAGGACTTGGGCTTGTTGCCTGTTTTGACTGAAAAGTGCTTTTCCTAGTCCCTGAGCTCAGCTAGTCCTGATTGCATTACTATGGTCAGTTGTTGGCCTTAGGTGGGTAGAGAAGATATGGATCTACTGGTCATACAGGCTGAATATAGCAGCCTTAAGAAGAATTTACTTGGAAAGGTGGAATCTGTAGTTATTTGTTTGCCTGTATCTTGGCCAAGGACTGAAACTGCCTCCATCTTCCAAGAAACTTACGGCAAAGTGGAGTTTAAGGGCTTGGGGAAGGCTTACCTGTATCCTCCCTTGGGGGAAGAAAGGGAGCAGCTAAACAGATAGACAGACTTACTAGTTGGTTTGGTCTGTATTTTACCTTTGCAAAATGGTGATTCTTGATTTCAAAGGCAGGTTGTTGGGGTAAATGTGTATTTGTCACTGTGGTAAATGTGAGGAAAATAGAGCAGTGCGAGTCCTGTTAGGGTGGCATCAGCAAGACTGCTGTTGCCTTTTTAAATTCCAGCATGACAGAGTATTGGTGTGTTTGGTTTATTCAGGCTTTGTTTGCTGGCCTGCACAGTACTATGAAGATGAGAATTAAAATTTGAGAAGAGATGACAAAGAAGTAGCTTCTGTCAGAAATAACTGGTGAGAAGTAATGTGTGTCTATGGTGTTAATGTTCTCTTTCCTCTGATGTATGTACAGAAATAGTTTCCTTGACTAAAAAATTTAGTTATTTACAACTGCATTATTTTTATTATTTTTCTTTTTAGAAAATTCTAGAAACAAGGCCAAATGTGTTAGCAACATGGATAATAAATGTTCTGTGTACATCATGTGATAGAAATGCAACTTTATGTATCCACATGAAGGTGCTTTTTATTTTTTATTACAAATTTGCTTCAGAATTACCCCATATTTAGAATCGTAGAATCAAAGAATAGTTTGGGTTTGAAGGGACCTTGAAAATCATTTCGTTCCAGTGCTTTTTATCTCCAAAAATAACCAAAATTTCATGTTGTTGATGATATTCACACAACTAAGAAGTTTCTTAACAGGAACAGCCAAGATAAGAATAAGACGGGCACCCAAATCCTTACACTAGCAAGAATACCTTCAGTCTAAATTGAGGATATTTTTTTTAATGTTTGTACCCAAGATACTTGAGCTTCCCCTACCATTTTCAGGCTTCAGTTCATTCACAGTCCCATAAATAGCTTACTAGGGGTTTTTCTTGTCCTGATTTACTCGTGTCTGCTTTCCTTGAAGCTGCAGAGTTTATGTGCTCAAGAGGCTATTAAAAGACTATTTCACTCTAACCATCAGGAAACACCTACCATCTCGTGGCAAGAGGTGATACTGCAGCCCTCTCATATCCCTCGAAAATGCAGGTAAGGCTGAGGCCAAGTGGGCAAATCAGTAAGTGCAAAGACCCACCAAGGAAATCCAAAGACAACTGCAAAGAGAATGATGGTGTAGCTAAGGTGGGAAGGTGTAGTCGTAGGGATCTTGAGTTTGGCCACTGTGTCTAGTTTGGAAGACATCACAGAGTTGTGCATTTTGCACAGATGTGTGATGTTTCTTATCTCCCTAGGTAGATAGGGACTGAGGCACTATGTGTAGACTTTGGCACAATCATCTTTTCCAGGGCAGACAGGGCACACATAGGCACAGGTTTGCACTAGTATCTAGTGGTGCATTGCCATATAAGCAGTATGTACAGTGGGAAGAAGCTTCTAGTTCTGGATAGGATTTTCCTTCTGAGTTAATCAAACAGTGATTCATTAAAATATACTACATGCTGCAATGGAGCATGTTGCTGAGGCCCAAAAGTGGTGTCATTGACCTAAAAATAAATTGAGAAATTCATAGTCTGTTTATTCTGTAAGATGGTGCAATTGTAGCACCTGACTCAGTAGGTCCTACACAGCTAATGGTCAGAAGCCGAGGGTGTTGTACTGTGTGCTTGTCTTGGTTCTCCCTCTGCTCCTCCAGGCAGCTTGTTACAGCCACTATCAGTAATAGTTGTGAATATGAGACCCTTTGACTTGATGTGGTACAACCAGATTTGCTTTTACCAGACCATAGATGTTTTGTACCAACCTTGAAAGAACAGCAGTACTTAGGAAGCTGTTATGGTACAGTATGAATCAGGAAAAGGACAAATGTAGCCAACGGGGCAGCCAACTCTACCCCCAGACTGAAGTCAGCATAATTTGGGGCTTTGGTACATAAGCTAGGAAGAAAACCAAACATACCTGAACATGGGGAAATCACAAGTAACCATTACAGAAAGTGCTGGATTGGCCTAAAAAGGAAAAGCAGCTTCTAACACAAAGGGGAGAATGGTGAAGTGTTGAACAAAAAGGGACCTGTGAAAGGTTTTGCAATGTGTTTGTGTCAAGTCTAAGGACTTCTCTTTAAGTAGCTCACCTTGGTAGAAATTTTATAATTGGAACTGTGTATAAAATACTGGGCCAAGTAAGTGTGACTGTGTATGTTGTTATCCTGATTTTGGGTAATAACTTGTGGCCCTCAGAGGTACAGGTTTAGAGACTGGGAAGCAAGGATGGGAGTCTGCTTAAGAAGTCTCCTTTGAGAAAGTAGGAGAGCCTGTAATCATGTACTTTGTGGTGCTACTGAAAACTGGAAGGACTTGGAGGGCAGGAGCAGATAGCCAAATTGCAGCAGATTGCTAAGGCACCTGGCAGAGCCAAATCACTGCTGGAGTGACTCCCGAAGGACAGAGCTTGTAATGCTTCTGGGTCTGGTGCAGTTTGGATGCAGCCCTGCTGCCCAGCAGAGAAGGCACCAGTCTCTGCTTTGGACAAGTGCAGATGTAAGATGAGGTGTTTACCACAGGATGAAAGAAGCAAACATAGCAGCTCCTTTACCAAGAAATTACAGGAGGGCTCAAAGTCATCTATGGTTGTACTCTTTCTATCCAATGAAGTGGTGTTTGTTAAGCTACTTGAATGCATATGTGAGAAGAGGTTAAAAATAGTGCTTGATCATCAGTTCAGTCCAATTTTCTCAGATCTCTGAGTGACCTTTAACTGACTAGCATGGCCTGTGTTGCTGTCAGAAGCTTACAGAGAAGCATGCTGCAACTATACAGGTGATTGTAACACACTGTATCAAATTCATTTTTGCTGACAAGAGACTCAGCAAGCACAATCTTTATCTAAACCAAAAATTCATTGTCACTATTAGACTCTGTAATTTAATAATAGAGCTGCTTCTGTCTTGGGATTATATTCTTCTCCCAGTTCTTGTAGTTGGGGCAGGAAAGGCATGTATGTTTTTTTTGCTCTAAAAGCAAAAGCTTGAATTAGGATTTGGACTGTGGAAATAAGGGAAGACTTTCTTATTTGCTGTCATGACTGCCATTAGTGAATGGTGCTAAAAATAGCAATCATAAGAAATCAGCTGGGAAATGACAGTCTGAACAAACCAACTGCAGTGTAGCGCAAGGCTGCTCAAGCAATAACCCGACTGACTCATTGTCAGGGGTTCAATAGGGTTGGAGGCTGAAATAGCGGTTTTCCTACAAATTTCATAAACCGCCTTCAAAAAGGTGATCAGCATGTTAATCAAACAGCTGTTCTGCTTCAGTAGAGAACTGAATACTTTAAATCCCAAAATTTCTTTGGATCATTTCTTCCCAAAACTAGAGGAGCTCTGAGCCAGAAGTAGTCATAAAGTAGCCAAACTTTATTCTCTGTGGTTCTTTGGGAAACACTTCCACTTACTGCTTCTCTTTTCAGTATCACTACTTCTTTATTCCAGCTTGTCAGCATCTTTTCTGTCCTTGTTTGACCTGCACTTTCAAACCTTCTTTAAGGTTGCTTTCTGAGAAGTGAAGGCATTTCATGTCCTTCTGTCAGTTTAGTTTTATCAAAACTTTCTACTCTTTAAACTAGAATGCCTGGAACAATACTTGAAAGGAAAATGTAAGTGGTAGTTCAAGCTCTAGGACCTTTTCTTTATTCCTTTTTAGAAGAGTGCTGTAGACTTTTGTAGAACAATTGAAAAGCATGCTTTTTGCTACCACCTGACTACAGACAATAGTTCTCGGTTCTCTCTCAAAACTATGCATGACTGTAAGGTATCTTTCCCAAACCAATCTGCTTTGCTGCTCTCTTTAATCCAAATAGCTGCAGTTCCTAAACATTACCATACCTTTTTGTGAAGGAATCTTTCAGGTCTCATAGAGCTAAGCTATTGTATCCCTTAAAGCAGAACTCATGCAGCGAGTAGCAGTACTCTAGGAAGTAGATATGATTTGGTATGTTGTTGTTTGGGTGTTTTTTTTGTGCTGGTTAATTGCAGAATAGACGATATTATCTAGCTAAGCTACTGAAATGGTCTTTGTGACAAAAGTGGCTAAATACCATTCTAATTTTGCTGTAGCCATGTGCTCTGCTACCTGCAAGGTAAAGAAATACTGAATCCCTGTAATTGAGTAGGGTATGGTGATTTAATTTCTTGGGCGTTTTAGAATCATAGAATCATAGAATAGTTAGGGTTGGAAAGGGCCTTAAGATCATCTAGTTCCAACCCCTCTGCCATGGGCAGGGGCACCACACACTAACCCATATCACCCAAGGCTATGTCTAACCTCGCCTTGAACACCGCCAGCGATGGAGCATTCACAACTTCCCTAGGCAACCCATTCCAGTGCCTCACCACCCTTACAGT
>JANRGW010049726.1:9900-24763 GCA_024733675.1 Psilopsiagon aymara | reverse complement strand
CCGCCTCGGCCGTGCGCATTGAACGGGCTGCCCCTCCCCAGGCAGGCTGCTCCTTCGCGGTGCCCCCGAGCCCAGGCACTGCCAGCCCCGCCACCAGCCGCCGCTCACCCCGCCCTGGTAAAAACCGCCGCCGGGCGCCGGCTGCCCGGGAAACGCCATCTTCGGCTGGCACTCGCCCCGGACAGTCTGGCCTCGCCCGGATGGTACCACCCGCCCAGGAAGGGGGGACCGGGACGGGCTGCAGGATCGGGACAGGGCCGGGGCTGGAAGCGCTGCCAGCCGCGGTGAGCAGCCGGTGTCTCCAGTCACCGGGGCAGCAAGGCAGCTCAAGACGGTGCCTTCGGGAGCTGAAGGACCAACCCTCCCCGTCACCCTGTCCCCCCATTGTGGTGGTACAGGCCGCCGGCCCGAGGGCGGCTTTTCCTCCCCACAGCAAAGGGGCGGTGCAGCGTTGCTGCGGGGCGCGTCCGAGGCGGGGGGTGGTCCCTTTCCCTGCGGTTTCCCCCGCTGCCGACGTTGCCGGGGCGGTGCGGTGGAGCCGGAGGCGGGCGGGTTCAGCTTGCTGCGGGGTGATGCCGACGGGGGGCAGCGCCCGTGGTAGCGCAGCACGGCCGGCAAGAGGCTGAGTGGCCCCCCAGCAAGCGGCCGCGGGAAGCCCGGGGTCCCGGCGCTGCTCTGGCGTCCGTGGCACATCCCGAGTGCGGCTGCTGCTCTGCGGCGTGAATCGCCTTGTGTTGAAGTCACATTATTTTAAAATCTGTTATTTAAAAACATTTTTTAATTAAGTTATTAAACTATTAAGTTATTAATTTAGATTTTAATCACATTTTAAATTTTGCAATATTTAAGTTTGTGATTTATAAAAAAGCCATAAAGTGCGCAAACTCAGTAGTTCATGTGTACATATTGTGTGTAGAATCAAGGAATGGATTGGGTTGGAAAGGACCATCATCTATTTCCAACCTGCTGTCATGGGCAGGGACACCTTCCACTAGACCAGGTTGCTCAAAGTCCTGTCCAGCCTGGCCTTGAACATTTCCAGGGATGGGGCAGCCACTGGATTACATTAAACCTGTCCTCCTTTTTTGGTACTGTAGCTTTCTCTTCAAAGCGAACACCTACCCTGGTCCCAAAGACACAGAAATTGTTTAACTACATAGTTTTGTCTTGGGTCTGTAGGTCTAAATTCTTCCAGAGCAGGAAGAAGCAGGGAATGCCAGTGTCTCACTGGAGCTAGAAAGCCCTTTTGTGCTGGCTCCAACCAGCAGTGCTTGGTCAGAGGCTGCTCTGGTTTTTGTTCTTAGCTGGAGAACCCTTAGCAGAGCCTCCTCCAGACTGGAGGAAGTCGCTGGTGTAGCTCACGCTTTAATCCTGCTGTCTCTGTTCACTTCAGTACTCCAGGAAGCAACAACAGCTGAAATGGCCACAGCATGGTCTGAGCTGGACTGGTTATTTATGGAATACTAGAAATCCTTGCTGTTGTGAGATATTTCATTAAGCTGCAAGAGGATGAGAAATTATATGCTAGAGTCTGTATGACTGACACAAGTCTGCTGATGGAGACCTTGCAGAGTAAATAACCTACTGTCAAAAATCTGAAAGCGTAACATTTTATTTTCTGTTTGTTAGCATAATTTCTGAAGAATTTTATGAATTTGTTGTTGTGGTTTAATTATTAACCGTAATTATGGGCCTTATGAATTTAATCATGCTAATTTATTGTAAATGTAATTGAGTCACCCATCATCCAGAAAACTGGGCTTTCAGGCGATATTTATATAGCATACATTTTTATTATTTCAGTCCTGTTTACACTGATACTGTTAATACTTGCCTGTAACATGAAAGCAAGTATTGTGGTGTTCTGTGAAGTTTTATCTTTAATAGAGTTGCCAAATGAAAGAGACAAATCATTATTTGATACCTTCATCACACAGGATAGCATATATGAAGCCTGCCTTTTGCAGGCAGCTGAGAAAGAAAGTAATGAATCTGGCTAGCTTTTTGGCTTAAGAAATACCTATCTCACAAGAGTATTTGTGTAAGGATCTGTTGATATCAGTGCAGCAGTCAAATAGTTTTATTTATCAGACTTAATCACATGCAGGGTAGGTCATTGGAAATACTGTGCTGAACCTTCTTAGAGTTCATACGTTAATGTTTGGGCAAGAAGCCTTCCTAATTAAAATAGGATCTAGGTACAGCGATAAAAATACTAAAGACTGGAAAGACTGAAAATAAGTGGCAAAGAATATAAGTGATAAGATTTGAAGAGTTACACATTGATAAGCAAAATGTCAAATAGTATATATATGTTGCCAATAGCTTAAAGATAACAGGAAGATTTTTTTAACTGCCCTAGTGAGAAAAAAAAACAACAAAACCCAGGTAAGATTCAGATCAGTTGGTAGATAAAGATACTAAAACTGTACAACTGTAGCTGTACAGAAAAGATAGATGTGTTCTGTACGTTTGGAAGTCAGCATAAATACCTGGTCATCCTCCGTTTGCAGTGCTTCAGCTGAGACTACAGATAATGAACACTGTACACAGTAGTTTATATTTGCAAGATTATTTAAATTCAACAATGCATAACTGAAAGAGCTAGAAGACAAATGTAACAAAGTACATGTAACAATGTACTTTATGTGGTTTGTTAGGTAGGTGTTTTGTTTGCACTGGTGTGTTTGTTCATTCAGTTTTTAACCAAGGAAAAGGGAGGCTGCAATAGGAGGCTATTGGAGGAGATCAACAAGTACACATTTGCCTTCTGAAGGGCTACTGAGCTATGGTAACCTTTTACTATAAGATTATTTCATTAGAAATGCATCAGTAAGAAGTCTGTGTAGAATAAATAGCTACTGATTTTGCAGATCTCAAAGAGCATGTAATTACTCTAGTGGGAAGACTGAAGTCAAGCAGCACACCATGCTAGTACTGTTGCCTTTTTTTGAGATAATTCAGTGTGTTTTCCTAAAAATATGCCTAAGTAAAATAATTTTGCTTAGAAACTGAAAATTATGCATGCAGTTTACATTTCACATCTTTACCTGGATTCTTTGTAATAGGATGTTAAGAAAGAATTAAGCTCAGAGGTAAGGTGATGGCATTACTGCCTTAAAATCTGATCACAATTCATATTCATTGCATGTGCCATGCTTCCTCACAGGGAACAGAGGTGAGCATAAGTCCATTACAACTCACACACTTTCTTCTTGCTGGTCTTCCCTCCCTCTGCCCCACTAAGTCTGGGTGTATTTAACCCTGATATGAGCTTGTGCATGATGTGGAAATACAGCCACCCTGAACTGAAAGCATTGCTGCACATGGTGCTGCCAGTTAGGTTCCCACCCAGTGTAGTGGCTAGGAGCTCAGTGATGGTCTTCTGAGGCATCATGCTTTCCTGGCAAGGAGGTGTGGACTTTCCAGAACTGCAATAAAAGAAGCTGGGGAGGAGGCAGGGAATTAAAGTGTAAAGTTCAGATTTCTTGAAGTCTTTAGTTAGCACATCTGAGGGGATAAAAAATTGAGAATAAGTATATTTCTTAAGGATGGACAAAAAATAATCTCCTTACCCCTTTAATTGCCATAACTTGAGATGAGTCATGCAATCGAAGAGTGGAATGTTAAATATAATACAGACCGGAAGTCTTTAATATCATGCCCAAATTAGTACCCAGAATGAATGGTGCTCTACTGTTTTGCTGCTTTCTCTTCTCGTTGACACAACCCTTTCTTTTTCTATTTACTGCACATTATTTATGCTCAGGTCTGCACACAGTTATTTGCATGGAATCGCAGAATGATTTGGTTTGGAAGAGATCTTAAAGACTATACATTTCCACCAGATCAGGTTGCTCGAAGCATCATCCAACCTGACCTTGTACACTGCCAGGGATGGTGCAGCCACAACTCCTAGGGGCAACCTGTTCCAATGCCTCACCACCCTCATAGTGAAGAATGTCTTCCTAATATCTAAGCTAAATCTCCCCTCTCTCAGTTTAAAGCCATTCCCCCTTGTTCTGTCGCTACATGCTCTTGTAAAAAGTCCCTCTCCAGATTTCTTGCAGATGCCCTTTAGGTGTTGGAAGACTGTTAATAAGGTCTCCTGGAGCCTTCTTTTCTCCAGGCAGAACAACCCCAACTCTCTTAGCTTTTCCTTATAGGAGAGGAACTCCAGTCATCTTCATGGCCCTTCTCTGGAATCATTCTAACAAGTCCACATACAAGGATTTTCTATAATAGGCAAGTTTTACGTTTGAATCATCACACAACATACTTGCAATGGCAGAGTCAAGGGGAAATAATTTCTGTCACTTTATAAGTAAAGATAGTGTGGAGATTAAGATTCTCTAAAAAATTTGACTGCTAGTTTTTGAGTTCAATTTTCTGCAGCCCTATGTGACTTCCAGACTTACTTTTCCCTCCCAGATCCAGCCTCTTTTGCAGATGATTCAATGGTGAACTTCCTTATTCCATACTCTTTCCCTTTGTTTCTTTTGTGTTCAGCATTGTGGGGATTTTTCATTACTCACTGAGTATCAGTGAGAGTGTCACAGAAGGGCTAAGACAAGATAACCTTAATCATGGATGGTGCAGCTAGTGAGGTTTTGATATTAAGATTTCTGAGGCCAACAATCAGCTTTTATTCAATGCAGTACAATAACACAATTTACCACATCAATCTCATGGTAAGTATAGCAGTTCGTGCATTCCCCAGGCACGAGTTCTTTACAGAACTAAAGTGCCATTTTTCAGTAACAGCATTAATTTCTAAGATCACACAACTTGCAGTTGGATGGATCCTGAGATGGTTTTTAAACAAAGTTATAATTACAATATAAAGATATCTGAAAATAGCAGTGATACATGCCTGTGTCTTGGAAAATACATTTACAGTTCTTCTTACTTTGTGTATCACTTGACAACTGATCTTTCTTCCTTTACCACATACCTTATTTCAAAGCCTTCAATACTGAAAACTTGGATATTTTAAAACACATTGATGAGAACTAGAGAAAGTTGTGAAAGCTCCTTTAAGGCTTTGGTTGAGTAACATGTGGTAAGGATGCAGATCTGCTCTGTATTTGCCAGTCAGAAGCCAGACTATGAAAATGAACTGTGGATAAATGATTGCGTCACAGAACAAGTTCAGCTACACGGCACTTTTTGCAATCATATGTATCAGCATATATGTTTAGAATGTATATGAATCAGAATATTTCAGAATAAATCAGAATATGTATGTTATGTTACTTTACCTCAGTTAGGAACTGTCCTCAGGACTCAGATGTACAGCCTGGAAGATAAGCATTAGCTTGTAAAACTCCCAGGTGCAGACGGAAAAAATGTGATTCTTCGGAAGTGGTGTTGTGGATATCCAGCTACCGGAGTGTATTTCTGGTTCCACTCCTTATTTTCTGAATAATTTCATTAAAAACATGTGGCAGTCTAATGGAAAACTTGACATATGCTCCAAGAGGCCAAGCCTGAAATGCATAATCTGTGGGCTAAAGAAAAAGATTCTGCTTTTTGTTCTCTTGATTAAATTTCTAGTTGTACAGTGCCTTTATATGAGCTGAAGCATGTTGGATTGTGAATAGTCTTGAGCTAGGAATTGAAATGGTGTTTTGGTTTTGTGTAGCCTAAAAACCTTCTCTCTGCTACTTTGAGGATGAAAACCCTAAGCTTTAAGAGTTAGTTATACATTAGTTATGTAATAATAATAATAAATAATAAAAATAGCATTATGCTGTTCTCCCTGCCATGTTTTTCGGCAAGCTTGGTTCTGCCAAGTGATCTAGTCAGAGGATTTAGGAATTACGTTCTACTTGAGTACCAAAATGGTGGTAGGTGGGTTAGTCAGCCACAGAGCAGTACTTCTGGGCAAAAGAAGCCCAGCATGTGGAATGCAGAAATGGTGTTCCAGGTGTCTAAATTTTGTGACTGTCACCCCTGAGGTGCCTGATGTCCATTTCTGCTGTCATTTTACCTCCTAGACCTCTTGAGACTCTAGGCAGATAGTGTTTATTCTTCCCATGTATAGTGCTTGAACTGAGTTGACACTATTCTAATGCTACCAGAATTCATCTTTGTTTACTGATCTGTAATTTTCATAATCATTGAGACTGGCAGAATCGCTGGGGGAATGTCTTGGGCTGGTTTGCATGTGACTCACACAGTAGAAGTGGCATGCAAGTAAATGTGCCAGGAAAACAAAGGCTTTTAAAAATGTGTGTATGTATTTATATATTACTTAAGTGTCCCACTACCATAAGTGATGCAATGACGTTTCCAGCATTGGGGGAAATCACAAGTTTCATCACCTCTGGAGTGAAAGAGATGTGCTGCACTCTGGAGAAAACCACTTTTCTGATCAGAATGTCTCGGAGACTGTTTTGGTTACTCTTTCTATTACTACATGGGGTGTGTGTTGAAAATGCCTCAAATGTTGCAACACACATCCCCAAGTGGCCACATGAGATGTATTTGCAGTTCCTGTCGCAAAATCCTATAATACTTTATAGCACACTCATAAGGCAATACCAGTAAGTACATTTCTTCCTCTATGGCTTTTGTAAGTATTTTTTCTCATATTTACAGTCTATGCTGTTTCCCTTCCTCCTCATATGAGCTTTTTCTTTTTGTTTTGTTTTGTTTGTTTGTTTGTGATTTTTTTGTTTGTTTTGTTTTGTTTTGTTCCCTTTTTCCCATTTCTTACGACCTTTTCTCATTGCTGAAGAGTGAAGGAATCAGTTTATTGCTGTCTCCAAAAGTGCCCACCAGATGTCACACTGGTACTTCTAATGCCGACACATCAGCCCATGCTTGATGGCTTTCTAGCCCATACCCTTTTTGCCTTAAACAAAGGCAAGCTCAGCCAAAGGTAGAAAGAAAAAGAACCCACCTGAACAAGCCTCAGGTACTTGCTGCAGCAGCAGCTCCTCGGGTCTCACTGCTGGTGTCTAATAAGAGCTGTAATATTCCTGAGCCATTTTTTGTGCCAAACTTAAATATGTAACAATAGTTTAGGCAGTTATATAAAGGTTTTCCTATTAGAAAAAACAGCATAGGTTCATGCATTTATTTTTGGACACTCACTCTGAAATTTTTGGCTAATATCTAAACGTTTGGGTATGACAGTTCTAAATAAATAGATTGGTTAAAAAGTGTAGTTTCTAAAATTAGCTTTAAGTCTGCACAAAGTATTCCATTTTGCCATATTTTATGTGAACTGGATCACAGGGAGAATTTCTTCTCGCTCTGGTGGAGGTAAGAATCTTTTTGTCCACCTAGAAAGAGTGATCACTATCTTCAAATGAGGTCATGATTACTCATGTAAAGTCAAAAATCATTAGATATGTATAATAATGCATAATCATATTTGGTGCATTGAGCATGGTTCCTCATAGTACCACGGCTATCAGGACAGCTGATACTATACAGATTCTTCTTATTTCAGGTTTGCCAGATGTGTTGTACAGTTTTTTGTTTGGTGTATTAATGCTTCTTTCGTGTTCAATTCTTTTGTATCTGAACCCTTTTATATATTGTTAATGTGTACACTGTAGGTGACTCTTCCTTTTTCTTTGAGTAACACTGTTAGGATTTTCAGGAAAATAAAATAAGGATTCAGCCACACCTCTTTGTAAAAACATTCACATATGTTTAAAATTATGCACAAGGATTATAAGAAAGCAAAGGAGTGAAGAGGCCAGATGAGCTGTCACTTGCTGTACCCTGCTTCAATAATTAAAAAAGCTACAGATTTTTTGCTGTTCTGATAAATACATATTGTTATTAACAACAGTGCATATTTTTATATCATCTAGCTGCAGAATCTTTACAGGTGCTAATAATCACTTGTTGTTTCACATTTGTATTGTACATGCTTGACATGTGACATTCAGGAATGATCTGTCCTTGAGATGTCTTAAGAGTACTCCACAAGTTTACAGCAAAGCTTTCTGATTCCCTTTGGATTTTATTTAAGCGAAAGTTACAGCAATCGGTTGGTGGCAGCAAACACTAAAAAAAAAGGCTCTTTGAAGTATGGAACTGCTTTCAGATGTGGGAGCCCAGTCTGGGCACCATCCTTTCTGGGGGCTCCCATGGCTTGCTAAAGACCTTGAGGAGCCAGCAAAGCTGTGGATAAATACAATCATCTCTACATTTTTCTGTATTAGGGTGTTTGTATAACTCTATGAGGATGTTCCTATCCTCTTCCCTTTCTGCTTTCATCCATAGGTTTTGTGTCTTCATTCATTTTTGGTGGTTTTCATCACCTTTTGTAGTAACTACTATCTAGTATGGCTTTCTGAGGATTCAGCTTAAGCATAATACCTCCAAATCTAACACAGCATAGCACTGTCAGCCCTTCACATAGGTATTTTGCATACATACTTGACAGAATTGATCAAAGCTAGCGTTCTCATCATGTTCTGTAGTGGAGGCTAATGAAAATATTAAAGACTGGGAAAAAAACCCGAAAGGTCATGGTCTAATAAAATCACATATTCAGGACAGTGCCAACTCCATAGTAGTTCTGACATGTAAAACAGCTATATGATAGCTCACGGCTATCATTATCTTGGGTTTAAGGGGGCGGTGTTCTTCACTGGTAGTGGGCACAGTGAATTATACCCTCCTAATCCTATTTTGTGCAGGAACTTTCAATGATGCAAAGACTGAATCAGTGCACAGTCTTGTGAAGCTCTCTGTTGAAAACCTATTTGGAGTGAAGGTCACAGATATCTATCTTCATGCTTGTGGAAGTGGCCAGACTTTTTCCATCTGAAAAGTAAATAAGTCTGCTTCCTCTGGAGGTTTGCTTTCCTTAAGAAATGAGTGGGGGAAGAGGGGGGGAGAATGAGTATGGATTAAGTGCTTTATTTTCTTTCCCTCATGGACTCTGTTAATAAAACTAGTCAGAAGGCAGAGCTCTGCAAATACTGTCCTCTTCCTCTCTGGAATAAAACATGGAGGCATGTTAAGGGATATTGTTATCCTAGCTGAAAGAACTGATATTAAAGTGTAGATATGCATTCAGTATGAGTACTTTGTACCCAAGGAAAAGACTTAATTTTCTTCTTATGCAGGAGTTAGAGCTCAGGGTGTCAACAATTCTCAGATTCCTCTGATTCCATCTATCTCTGAACACTACCACTTCCTCATAAACAAGACCTTATTTTTCTTTTTTCCCTCTGACTCTTTCCACTTTCTTAATTTGTAAAACATTTAGGTTGCGCTTCCATAATTCAACTGATTACAGAATGAATATTCAGCAGAAATAATCTTATTTAAGCATTTATTACATCCAAGATTGGGATTTAAGGCACGTTCACAGAGTATTAGGACTGCACCTAGTTCTTGCTGTAATCCCTTTTTAGCTTGCTGCTTCTGCCGTAGGTAACAGATTGAATTTAATTAGTCTATTTTATTAATATTATGCATTTTCTGAGAACTAAGCAACCCTACTTAAGAAATTGTTACTGTGTTTTCCACTAGATTTATTTTTACTGTTTTTCCTGGCACATCTCTGACAGAAACAGCATTTGGACTGATCACGGAAGCTTCTCTCCAGATAGCTAAGGGGAAACTCTTTATTTACATGTACACTGTGCTTGAGCTAGAGTGACCTACTTAAGAAACACTTCACTTTTTTTCTCCTTGTAACCATGTGGGGAAAGAACTAGATGATGGAGCAGCATGACTTTTTTTTTTTCCTCTCTTTTTTTTTTTTTTTTCTGGTTTGTCTGTTTTTAGAAACTCTCAGAATAAGCAAAAGGTATGCAAGTGGTAGCATTCACACACTCATTCCCATATTTTGAAGGGCAAACAAGCATTTTGTGATGCTGTGTAAGATCCTGCATTCACAGGCAATTAACATTTCATCTAATGATATGTCTCTATGCTAAACTCAGTGACTGAGGCTTGACTAGAGCATCCACACCAGCATCCACGTTTGATCTAACGTTTGCAAGAGACAGTGAATCCACCCATGCTAAAGAATACTCACCTGATAACATGAGTATAATTATTCCCACTGCTTTTGTCTTCAAGGCACCACCAGAAGCTTTTTAATCTAAATTTGTATGACTTTAACTCCATGTATTTTTGTTGTATCTTTCTCATGCTGAGATAATGAGATTTTACACTGGCGCTTTGTCTCACTGATGATTCCAATACTTCTAACCTAAGCATTTATAGCTTATTAGTCTTAATTTTCTTTTCGCTGCAAAGAAGTAATTTCCTCATGAATGTTCTCTGAAAATAAGTGCAACAGCATCAAATGTCAAATACCTAAGCATGGGAAGAATTGAACAAGTTTCTTTACTCTCAGCCTCTGGGTAGAGTGATTTAAATAGAGTTGTATCTTTTAATCACGTCAAAGCTGCCTAAATTGTGGTTTTATCTGTAGCTTATTTGGTACTCCAGGTATGCTTGTCTTATACCTGCTGCTCTGTTAAAAACAATCCCAGAGTTGTATATGTTTGTATAGCTTGTATTTTTTTCTGCTGTTTCATAAAAGAGATGAGCTGCCTTTTCCCACTTCTCCAGGCACTGGATTATAAAATTTTATCAATCATATAATTACCTGGGTATGTTTTGTTGCTGTCCTGGGTTAAGGACAGCTAACATTCACATCTAACATTAGTCTGTAAATGTAACAAATTTTTCCACATTCTTATACCATTTTTCATGTAATGGACTTTTCTCCAGAGTCTCGATTGTCCCTCTCACTGCGTGGAACAGTACACACCGATACTGCTCTCTGAGTCAGCTGAGTAACTTCTCCTCCCTGTACCTCTGAAAACCACAAGACCATGTTAGATCTTTCTCCTGTCCTCTCTTTCCTACTCCCCTAGCACATTTGAACACAGTTCATAGCCCCTTCTGTGAATGCTTTGCAGCTGGTGATTTACAGCTACATCTCCTTGGGCTGGAAGAGTGGCATGCAATCTTTGTTCCTCTGCAATCAGTTTCTGCAGAGTTGGATCCAGTGGTACTGTGGCTGAAAATGAATCATTCATGGAATCATTTCCATGTATATCTGTCCTCCTTGCTCATAAGGTTTTCCAGGGTAATACAGCTTTCACATTTTCTCAGCAATGATTTTGTGTTTGTTTAGACTTGTTTTGTGTAACGTTGGGCATACAACTAATTCCTGAGAAACTCCGTAGAACTCCATAGAGACCCTCTTATGTGGTAGTTGTTCTCCACATGAATACACGAGAGTAGGCTACAAAACCTGTAATCCTGCAGGTAACATACTACCTATTTTCACACTGCTATTAACAGATTTTTATTAGCATTTATTTTTTTTTTGAAATTATGTTCAAGTTTGAGATAATTGGCAGTGACTGCTAATGTTTTTTTTGGTTTTTTTTTTTTTTTTTTACTTTATTTAGGGGTTTTTTTAGTTGTGAAATACAAAAAGTTGAAGTACCTTGAGTCTTTCATTGTCATCATTAAGAGAATTTAGTGTGTGGTTGTATTTCTACATATACAGTAAGACCAGTATGATTTATATTTTGCCAAAAATAAATACATATAAAATCACACTTTTTCTTCTTACAGCTGAGCTTCTTCTCTGGGTTAATATTTATGTTTCATATATAGCCACTATTCTGGACACTTCAGATATATCATGGAAATCATAAATGTTGGCTGAATGCTACAGTTAAAAAAAATCAGGCTGTGTGTATATATATAAAATATATACCGAAGTGAAGGTAATCAGCTGTCAGAATCATTTGCCAAAAGCGTAGTGAATTTTCTAATGTTTAAATCAAGTT
Organism: Psilopsiagon aymara; assembly: GCA_024733675.1. Classification (NCBI taxonomy): domain Eukaryota; kingdom Metazoa; phylum Chordata; class Aves; order Psittaciformes; family Psittacidae; genus Psilopsiagon; species Psilopsiagon aymara. The sequence continues at coordinate 12,965 of JANRGW010049726.1, read as the reverse complement.
CAGCAGTTCTTTCAGAATATCTTTAATTCAGGAGTTCTCAGCCTGTTTTAATGGATTACCTGCCAGCAGTAACAAATGGTAACTAGGATAAAACCGCATGTTGTCAGGAAGCTTAAACTTTATAGCAATCTGCATTACTGTTGGAAAATTTGTAGGGGTCTGTGAACAGAAAAATATGACAACTCCTGATAATTCAGAAAGGAATTAATTCAGACAGTGTCTACAGCCCATGTTCTGCAGAAAGAGAGAATAGATAATCACAAAGTTGCCTTCTGGCTCTCTAATCTCCTTGTAATTAGAGAACTATCCTCAGCTTTAGGAAACCTGCATCCAATTCTTCCCCTTGCCTTTGACTTCCTACATGATGTTGGGTGAGTCACTGACACGGGGATCATTACAGAAACTTGGAGTATGTCTGTGATGGCAGCTACGTGTGAATCTAATTGTCAGCTGCGTTGTAAAAGGCAGAGAAGACAGCTTTGCCAGGGTGTTTGTCTGAAGAAGAGATGTTGGAAGTTATTCAGTGATTCAAGGTATTCATGATACTTGGGTATTCAGTGTTGCCCCAAAAGCCAGCATGTAGCTGCACGAAGACCTTCATCTCTCTCAGACTTCTGTAACTGGACGGAGTATACCCCTCAGGCCCTGGCAAGCTTGAGTATCTTTAAATGATTGAATTTATTTACCTCAACAATGCTAGGCAGGTTTGATAGTAAAACAAGACTGGAGTTTCTGCAGTATGACTTGAGGCTTGACCTTTAGACTAGTTCAATTAAAGATGGGATTTGGATTCCAATATTTACTGATGGAACTGGAAAACAGAAGCTACAAATAAAAGAAACAAACTGTAATCCTGTATGTATTTGACATAATTCCATGTGATTACTGCAGCCACCCCCTCTGATTGTCTGGGCCAGTTCTGAGGGATGGGAATGCTGTGTCTGTCCTGTCCCAGGGCTCCTAAAGCTCTGGGTCATTGCTAGCCAAGTGAGGAGGGAGAAACTGCTCCATCTCCTCCTTCCTCCCGGGAACTACTCCCTCAAGCCACCTCCTCAGGTGCTGCTCATGCTGTTATTCATCTTTCACTTGTCTTCTTCATCAAGTATTGTAGGGCATACCTTGGTTAAATTTTTCATCCCACTTAAATGGTTTACCCTTTCTTCAGTGAGATCCTGCGTCTGATTTTGCTTCAGTTCTTTAACCATACAATCAAGATGCTTTTGTCTCACATTGAAACAGAGCAGTCCATTAAGCAGTCTCTGTCCTGTATCTGGGCAGTTGGACGCTGGCATCTCTCCTGATTCTTCTCCCCTTGGGAAACAGTTTTTCCAGCTATGTAAGTTCTGAGCCTGATGCACAGCTGGGTTTGCTGCTGCTGCTGCTCAACAGAATGTGGTGTGGAGTGGCAGTTACCTTTAGAAAGGTTGCAAAGGATGAGAAAATAGTCTCATTTGTACCAATTTGGACCAGGGATAGAAGGCTATGGTGGGATTCTAAAACCTGGGTTATACTCCAGGGCTGCCAAGATCAAAGTCTTCATTTAATTCTTTACAAGGTACCATGCAACCAGAAATGTGTGACATTTTTCTGTGATGGAGCCAGTAGGTAAGAAGAAAATCAAGGTTCCTCTTTTTCCTTCTTTCCTTCTCTCTCACTCATTCTAATATATTTTGTTCCTTTCATTCTGTATACTGTTCTTCAGAATTATTCTTTGAAAATACTTCCCTCCTTCTACACCAGCACTCAGTCACAGATAATCTGTCCCAAAAATGCCTGTTTTGGGATATTCTGTTTTGGTCTAGTGCTGTTCAACCACTTGTGTCCTGCAATGATAAGCATGCTACAATAACTTACATTTTTTCATTTTTCATTTATCTGTTTTCTGAAGTCTCTAAAGAGGGATTTATACAGACTATACTTTCTCATCTTCCATAAAACCAGGGAAAAATATTTAATGGGTAATAAACCAGGAAAGGTCTCTGCACTGGTGTTTAATAGCTTGAGTCTACTGATTGCGGTTAAGCTTTTTCTAGATTAAATCTGATCAAGTATGAAGAGAAGCAAGCACAGTGAAGGGGCTGTATTTGAATGAACATCAAACAATAAACAAATCTTGATGTGGAAGCAAAAAGAGAGTCAGGAACAAAGGATGTGTGTGAAGCCATATAAACAAAAAATTACCACTTCTGGTTTGCAGCATCTGGAGGCATTAGCCAAGTCAAGTTTCATGCAATTCTCTGAGGTCTTTGCATGGTGTCTTAAGGTTCTACAGTGTGGTTTTTTGTAGCATTGAGATTCCTTATCAGAAAATCATGTCAGGGTCTAGTCTTGTCAGAGCTAGTATTTATGTAAATTCTGGATTCCAAGATTAAAGAACATTAAATTAAGGCAATGCACAACAGTAAGTAATGTACCGTTTTTCTCATCATGGTGATATTTGAAAAGAATTATCTGGAGGAATATCAACTTCCTCTAAGGAGCGGATAATTCATGTTAATGTCAGGAATTAGAGATAAAAATGGAGATTCACAACAGAAGCATGGGTACTGCAGAGGAAGAAAAGAATCTCTGTAGGAAGGAAGAGTTTCCATGGTATATGAAATAGAAGCTATAATTAGGCTATAATGGAAATACTGAAGATTTATTAAATGTGTTAATCATAGCATGGAAGAGCAGCTGAACACAGGTTACATAGTTCCTGTGGGTATTCATACTGTTCACTAATTCACCATCCGGACTAGTGAATCAAACAGACTCACCTGTGTCTGAGACAAGAGATGCTCTTGTGAAATCTTGTTTCTGATAGGAGATAGCAAGAGGTAACAAGGCTGACAAAACCTGGCATGCTGGAAAAAAGGGGCTTTCTTGGTCATGCCTTGGAGTGAGAGGTGACGGGTAGGGTAGAGAAGGCTGACAGAATGTTATGCTGCAGAGCGAAAATAAGTTGCAGATCTCAGGATTTTTATTGTGGTGTGGTACTGAAGGGAATTGTGGGTGTAAAGAACCTTGATGTGGAGGATTTCTCAGCTAGAGCAGCTGCAGGGAGAACTTTGAGATAGCAGAGG
>JANRGW010049725.1:7981-20724 GCA_024733675.1 Psilopsiagon aymara | reverse complement strand
GGCAGAGCATGAGGCCCAGAAAGTCCTTGGCCAGACCAAACATCACTAAGCCATAACTAAAAACATTGGTGTTATCATCACTGTTCTAAGGCCACAACTCAAAAACACAGTGCTGCACCAGCTACCAAGAAGGAGAAAAATGACTGCTACTGCTGAACTCATGACATTTGTATAAAATCTTCATCCCAACTAACATATTCTTTAAGGTACTGCTTCTTAAAAAAATTAGGGTTTGGATAATCTGCATCTTTAGATAAGGATCTAATTATTCTTTATATCTAAGGCTAGATATATTCTTCAGTTATTAATAGTAGTTCTGTAGTTCTGTTTTCTAGCTCTTATGTGTGGTTTTCACAACTTTTCCTGTGACTTTTATGATAGAACTCCACTTCTGAATATGAAGTGCTTTTTTTTTACTGCTTTCTCTTTTTCCTTTGTGCCTAGGGGAGGTAGAAGAGGAGAGCTGAAGATTAAGTAATACTCATATACCCTGGACACTAGGGGCCTCTTCTAAAACTGTGTTTGTGCAGATCTGGCTGGTGTTCCTTGATTCAGAGGGAAAGCAAAGAAACCTTTCCTTTAAGCATGGCATTAGGATAAAGAGGACACACTTTTGCCACTACATTATTGAGCTTTCTTTTCTACCTGATTACAACAAAATATATTACCATGCAGCTTATACTAAAATACTCTCTTGATTTAAAATAATGTGTTCTTATAGGACAGATACCTTTCAAGCAATATCTTTTGGAAATTGTCCAGAACTATCACCTCGCTTTTGTTTGTTGTATCTCACATTTGATTAATGCGTGCAGTGTTTCTATTTTTCTCTTTTTGCTCTTGAAAGTGTATTATAATCAGAATGGGGAGCATTATCTAATGCTAGAGCTGTACAAATTTCTCCTAAAAGGATCTTTTCAGCTTAAATAACTGAAATTAAATTTTCCCTATTGATCAGTCCCAAGTTACAGGAAATTTGATAAGACCATTAATTTTTATAATCCAGGACTCTGTTTTGCAAACTGGCAAACAGCACACAAATAAATACAAACATTTAAGCTGCTATATCTAAGAAGATTCTGTTCTTAATGAGTTTAGTCCAGACCTTCAAGCATTTTATAATCACAGCAAAAATGATCGTTTTCCAGCTGAAGGGCATAGAGATGAAGCAGGACTTTACAGTGAAGACTGACAGCTTCTCTAAGGAAGCCTGAGCCAAGGCTGACCAGAGAGCTGATGTTTACCTCTTAAACAGTTTTCAGGACTCTCCTGTCAAGCCCAGCACAAAGAAGGAAGTAATCGATTCAGAGCAAAAACAATTCAATAAAGTCATGAGGTTATGTGGTCACTTCACTATTATTGGGATGGCTAAGGCAGTAAGATGGGCAGACACTAGTTCTGGGACAAGCAGGGTCAGTTTGATTCATTCCCCTAATGCTGGTTTCTCCAGTAACCTACGGTTCCTAACATGCCATGAGCAGAAGTGGCCAAAGATCATGCAAACCTCCTAGACCTTCCAATGGACAATGAAACAGCATCGTGTATCAAAGTTCTGTTTCTTTCATTTTTAAATTTAAAAGGTCAGAAAATGACATAGAAACAGAAGTCCAGTTTCATGTTATAGTAAAGCAGCTAATCACTGCTCTCCCTTTTCTGATTTCTGTTGCTCTGAGTTGTTCTGGCTATTTTTAGATATATGTGAAGCCTATGAAAATATAGTGTCTTGAACATGCTAAGTGCTGCTACACATAATTTGAGAAAACAGTTGTTAAGTCCTAAACTACCTACTGTAACAAAGCAAGTATCACCGTTGTGCTGGTTCAGCTTACTATCTGTAATGTGGGGATAACAGTAACCCCTCACATCACACTGCACTTTGTGAAGATAAATTAATGCTTGTGGAGCATCACAGCCCAGAGTGCCAGAGAAAACCCATGAGGAAATTAATAATTCTGTCTTCATTGCAGCCTCTGAATAGCGTGCAGTAGATAAGGCTTAAGTCCACAAAATGAACAATGAGGGTAAAACAAAACATTGAATAGATGTTCTTCTTTAATTGATCACCATCCATTCTGTTAATTCAATAGGATAGGGATCCTGTGAAGAAAAAATGCAGTGCGTGATTAGATATTAAAAGCCTGTATCATAAAGCATATCCTCAAGGAAAAGGAACTATGGCCGCGAAGGCAATTGAGTTCTTTCATTTTGTGCTTGTAAGAATTTGATTTTGCCACTGTAGTATCTATCACGGTTCTTTGTATAAATCTCTCCTTTATTGTCATCTACCCCCTCTTAACTGCACACAGTCCCTTGAACTCTACTTCAAAAAATATTCCAACAGATGTAAAATGTTTTTCCACAGATGCTTTTTCCCACAGATGTTTTCCCTATTCATTTCTTCACTTCTTCTCCCCTCAGTTCTCCTTCATTCTTTTGTGCTGCTCATGCCAATAATTTCTCTAAAAGGGAAAATGTGTTGGCTTCTTTGGAAGCTCAGACAATTGCAGTACTTTCTAAACCTCAATGAATTTGTGCCTTTAGCAGCCTAAATTCAAGTATGATACTCATACCTTATTGAAGTCTTCTTTTTCAGTGAGCGAATCAAAAGTCAGGATCAATCAGCTACTTTACATAATTTAATATCTTTCAAACTTGTTTTTTGCTTAGACTGTTTTTTTTCATTTTTCTCTTTCAGAACTGTATCTTCCATTTGTTGATAGACTTTTCATTACAGTGAAGCTTAGGTACAGTCATTTTGTCTAATAACACTGGTTATATGTTTATTTTCTTTTGTTAAATGATCTGAGAAAAGAATAGAGTCTATGCTGAGATGCTAAAAGAAACACAGGTCAGGTCATGTTAATTATGTCAATATGTACTGGTTTATATGCTGGAGAGGGAGCAGGGTGAAATGAAGTAGTACTTTTAAAAATTAATCACTTCAGGAAAATGAAAATTTTCAGCCCCTACCAAGCACAGTTCAGATTATCAAGGTTTTACAAATTAAAACCAATTCATTTTCTTATCAAATTTGTTTTACACTTATCAGTTTTGTATCCTTCTTGGCAAATTTAGCACTTATTAAAAAATCTCACATATATATAGGCAAATATGAAAATGGGATTCCAACGAAGTAAAAATCATCAAGTTTGTTAAAGGGGGCAAATGGACATTTTTATCATAAAAATTCCCCTTACCAGTGTTCAGTTTTCATGCTCTATTTCAGCCTCTGGACACTCATGTTGAAATTAGGATTCTCCTTTGAGAGCTATCAAGGTATATACCACGCATAATAAACACAGCGTAGGCTTCAGACAATCTAGCTGTAAGAAAGTGAGTGCTGATAACATTGCTATTTAGGGACAGGAAACAAAGAAATGTCAGCATCAGGAAGACGCTGATAAATTAATCCATGGACTTTGATATTGTACAAACTGGCTGCAGTGATCAAAATCCAGCACTTTACACAGGAAACATTAAATCTCAAATAAGCGGCTGATTTCTAGACTAGAATCTGGAAACCTGGGCCAACAGTGAACATTTGTTGTGGACACAATTTTCTGGTTGTGTAGCTGTAAGGGACCAGTTGAGCTCACGTGGCAATAACAGACTCTTCAACAAGAAAGTTGTCAAACCAGAAAATACTCCATTATAAAGGTATATTTTTAGTCTTCAAGATTCAATTATGAAGAACTTTAATTAAAAGGTACATTCTTAGGCATATAAAGTCTGAATACAGTAATGGAAAGTCAGATTTTAAGTAGACTGCTGAATAGAGATGAAAATTATAGTTATTGAGCTAGCGTTGCAACTATCAGAGCGGAAGTTATAGTCTGATATATACAGTAAAATATCTAAAAATCTCATCCATATCCAAACATCTTATTTATTTATTTATTTACTTTTTCCCAGTTTTTTATGTTCTGGAAATATAAAATTTCTGGAAATGTAAAAATCTGCACAATCACATTTATCAGAGTCAGCATTGTCCTTTGGTCTATATGTGAGGGACGTGAGACTATGGAGATTTTGCCAAACTGATGTTGAAGAGCAAGTAAGAATACAAATTAGGTGTTTATGTCTCAGATCCAATTAAGAAGCAGTATTAATTCATACAAATACTAATATCAGTGACTGAAAGATATTTTCTTTATTAATTGTATCAGTAGAATCAGAGAATCATGATGGAAAGAGCCCTGGAGGTCATCCAGTTCAACTCCTTCACTCTACCCAGGTCCGAGGACCTCCAAGGATAGAGATTCAACAGCTTCTGGGCACTCATTCCAATATTTGAGAAAAACTATTTACATTACTTGCTTACAACATCCAAATTAAAGCAAAATTAGATTTTACTTTGAAGGTGTACACTGATTTGGACCAGATATTGAGGTAGTGTCTTAGGCAATCTGAATACTAAGGGAATAGAGAAAGGAAATTTAAATATGGCTATATTTTCAATGAATTTAGTTTTGCAAGAATATAATTGCAATACAAGTAGGATGCCTGTTTGCATTTTATGTCAGCTGCTACATTGTGAAATAGTCTTCATGTGTGTTTTGTTGAAAAAAGATTATAAGAAAGTATCTGTCTTGCTGCCAGTGATTGTAGCAATCAGAAGTTTGCTAAAACTATATAAAATACAGCTTAGCTGTATAAAAAGTTAAGCAGACTCAAGGACATTTAATTCATTGCTCTAATAGTGTGGATTGGAGAAACATAAAAACATTATAAATCTTATCTGATTCAATTTTCTGGCCCTCAGTATGTGAGTTTTAATATTTCACACATAAAAAGTACCAAGAAAGAATACTGCGCGTTAATACAGTGAACACAAGAGAAATCGTTTTCATTTGCACAGATAAGATTCATATTGCAAGGGTCAAGCTGATGTAATACAAATGCGATTTTTAACAAAATACGTAGCATAACATTTAACATTCTTGTTTATTCTAAGATTAGTGAGATTGCCAGTGGTGCTGTGTCTCTCAGTACTTCAGATTTTGTATTTTCTGTGGCAGTCTGTGCTATTATGCTAACTTTTCTAGTAAAATCATATAATGAAAAAGAATTTGACTTCATGAATATCTCATGTTGCCCATCCTATCATCTAACTCTTTTTGATATAAAGTTATTTGATAGCTGACAAAACCTACGATTTTAGCTTTTAAACTTTTTATGTAAATAACCTTTAATTTTTAGCTTATTATTTACATGCTTCAGGCAGATAATACCAAATGCATTTTCTTTACTCACTAAGAAAACAGGGAGATAGTTGTTTGCAATCATCTCTTTCCTCAAGTCTCTCCACTATACATGTCTATGCACAGTGAAATGTTTTGTCTGTGCCACTGAAATGGTCTGCTGCAGGCTTGTTAACTCAGAAATGAAAACATTTCCCAGATAGTGAAGGATCCTAACTAGTCTTTGGCAAAGGCAATGTCTCACCTTGAAACTATCTGCCCTCTCTATGGCCATAAAGTGATTTTAGTTATCAGTGAAAGAATTTTGTGTTCAGAGAGAGGAATGGAATTGTTCTTAAGTGGTGAGTAATTAAGTGTACTGGTAAAAGGAGACCTAAGACGGACCACTCAATGAGCTCTCTTGGTGATTCAGGATTAATTTCACTGGATTTAATGGGCTGAACTCCAGATTTACTGGGGTGTAACACAGTTGAATTAGAAACACCATGTTTGTGAAGAAAAAATATATTTATATGGTGCAGAAAACAAAAAATGTTTGCACCTAGGATAGGGACTACACCGAAAAGCTTTCTCGCATTTCTGCAAATCATAGAAGTGGAGAGGAGCTGTGGTGTCACTGGTATAGGATAATGATCTCTATCCATCAGCTAACTATATGGCAGCATCTAATTGTGTTTTGAAATGGTAATTGATATGGCCTAAAACACCCCATACACATGGCACTTCAAAACAGAGGTAAAAAGCAAGTCTGCTCTTTAAGAGAGTATATAATCTGGCAGCTTTTTCACTGAAGGCAATTCAGTGAATGCAGCTAAGCAGTGAAGTTGATGACTGACACCTAGACAAAGCTGAAAGAATCTGTATGTAAGAGAGTCACATGAAAAAAACTCAAACCCCAAGGATAATGTTTAATCCCTGAAAGGGATCACATTGTTTATGTGGGACACTTAATACAAGAGGATTCTGACTGACCTGTCTAGAAGATACTGCAATTCAGATTGATAACAGTAAACGTGAAACAGGCCCTACAGATTTGGAGTAGTCCTTCAGAGCAAGGAAAGTAAGGAGGAGGAAAAAAAGCCTGTCATTTATCGTATATGCCACAAGCAATATAAATTGCATATAAATTGTATAAGTAGCGTCATCTGGCTTCTTGCTGCCACAGAGGTAAAAGCATTCAACGCATGAAGCAGCAGCTGTGGCAACATTGAAAGCTGGTGAAACCAATTTGGGAGCATTAGTAAAGGAAGTAGCAGGTGTGGAGGCATCCTTGCTGCTGACTTGTTTTCTGGAGTGACTTGATGGATCTACCTGCTGTTACTCCTGCCAAAATAAGAGATGCTGTTGCTCTATCTTTCCTGCCACCATCTTTGGCAAATAGGTCAATAATTTTTTGTTCAGAGTGACAGAATTTAAGCAATCTGAGACTTAGTTTCAAAAGTTATATTTAAGGAGCAAAAGGTTGCATTTTATTTTGCTTTTGTCTGCTCAGGTCTCAGGGTGCTATTGACAGCAGCAGTACATTCCTGCAGTGCTGTATCTGCTGCCTTTATTATCCTGCTTGACCAACAAGCAGTGTAATTTTTATCATCAAAAAGAGCATCTATTGGAATGAGATGGGATTCCAGGAAGGTTATCAGGGGTGGGGGAAGGGGTCATTTTGAGAGAGAAGTATGAGAAATGGGTCAGCCTTCTAAAGACAACTGCCTGTCAAAAAGGTTTTAAATACATGATCAGTATCAGCAAAAGATTAATAATTCCCTGACAAAATGCACAGAAAGGGGATAAATCTGCCCTCTTTTCGGCATGACACCTTGGTTCTACACAAATGTCTAAAGTGGCTTTGACTGTCCTTTTCAAGAGGAGTTCAAAAGAAATAAAATAATGTCAGACTGTACCATCGTGAGCCCACCAGGTCAGTGAGGCTGCATTTTGTGAGGAAAGATTAACCATCAGGAAGACTAAAAAATATATTGCCTGAGACAGAGCAAGTGCCTAAGGTCAGAGTGTGATTTCATTTAAGCCAGCATCAATCTGGATTTCCTCTACCAGTTTCAAGACAGTTGTCTTCAGTAGAGATGCTCTGGATTTACAGGCATATAAGTAAGACAATCACTTAGTACACTGGATACTGTGAAGTGATATGCAGATAGAAACAGTCAGAGCCAAGCTCTGCCCCAGTTTATATCCATGAAACTCCTCTGAAGTCACTAAGTGCTTTCTTTGTCTCTAATGCTTTGCAGTATTTCTTGTCTCCTGTATAATACTTTCTTTCGCTGATACAACCTTCTGTAGCTTTCTCCAAAAAATAGTGATGAAATGGCAGAGCAGTGACCTTTTGTAATGAGAAGTACCAGAACACTCTCTGCCTCACCATATTTTAACTGTTTCTTTTGCTGTACAGCTGGCAACAAGGAACTACTTTTCACCTCCTTCTCAGATCAACAATGGCAGCCTACGGGATTTTCAAGACCATTTTTATTGATTTCATATTTGCATCTGAATGAGAATCAGCCTCATACTTGTTTTCACAAACCTACAGAAAAAAAATGTGCCTCCTGTGTTAGGTGCAGAATGATGAGTGAACTTAAGGGAGGCTGCACATAAATTCTGCAGAGAAGTGGATTCTTTGCCTGGTGAAATTGCAGTGGGATAGTAAGTTACTAGGGTTTGGTTAGAGTAAACTTGCAACGCTGTGTGGCACTGCAGTGTGCTCCTTCTAGTTCTGTGGCTCTGAGTGCAGAAGGGAGCAGTATGAAGATCTGTGTGGATAATAAAAACACTTCTCAGCACTTGCCTAAATACCAGGAACACTAATAAAACACTTCAGGTAGAGTAATATATTGCTAGAACTGCATTTTCAACTTTTTGGCAGCTCCACTTCTTTTGTAACCCATACTGCAGAGTGATACCTTCAGGCCAGCTAAGCTGACTGCTTGAGAGGCAGACCATTTTTCGTACACTTCTCCTGTTTTAGTTCTTTGTTGTCACCTAATAACATAATCAAAGGATCAGGGAGTTGGACATTGGGGCACACTGTGTTTTAAAAACATTCAGTCTTCATAATCTTATTTATTAAATAAGAAAACTTCCATACATTATGCCTCTCTCTTTAAAATTTAACTGAAGGTTCCTACTCAATTCCTGTACTTCCTAGCAAAGAGATGGAAAAAAGTAAAAGTATAATTTTAGCCTTCCAGAAATATTCACGACCCTTCTATGGTATCTGCTTATTCACCTCATCAAAGTTTAAACTTACTTTACTTTTGCTCCTCTAAAATGAACATACACAATTTACTTCAAAACTTGAGTCTTCACATCCTCAGATTCAGGGGTTTGTTCAAGAAGGGAATGGCTATAAGGAAAGAAGGCTGAGACGGCTAAGGGCAGTGTTGCTCAAGCAGAATGAAGATAGAAATGGTTGAGGGGCCAAAGAGCATACAGGGAGGCAGGAACAGAAGTCAGGATTTCAGAGCAGCAAAGAGCAAATAAAACTTTGACATTTCAGACGAAAGAATCAAAGCACAAGGACAAAGATACTAGGATCAGAATGTGGTGACATACATTAAGTGTGAGGAAAATGGAAGAATTCAAAGGATATGTGTCGTGGTTTAAGCTACTGCCAAACCCAGGACAATATGAAAAGGAAGAAAAGGGGGAATAGCAGAAACAACAAGTAGTTGAATCAGGGGAAAAGATGGTAAAGAAATAATTTTAAATTATGATAGAAAGAAAAAGCAAGTATAGGCAAAGACAAAACAGGCAGGAAAGTCCTCTGAAATGTGATTTTTCTAGAGACATGAGCCATGCAGCAGAATGGAAAAGCATTATGCTTTTTTTGTGAAAGCAGGTTTATAATACATACACAGACTACCTCTATAGTAGTCTGTGTAGGGTTTTCATTTACTGCTTGGATTTCGTTTCCCATTTATTCTCAATTTGTCTCAGATAATGGTTTGCTAACATTAAAATAGTATGTACATGCTCTTCCTGTTTGCTTTCTCTCCACAGGTTCTCAGATTTGTAATCCAACGCACTCTTAACTTTGTGGCCTCTCACAGGCAAATCCTGACACTGTGTGGATAACACATGAAGTTTCTTGTGGGGAACAACTGATGCTGATGTAAAAATTGCCTTTTCAACCCCACTTTTCATCCTTTGCTTTATAGATCTTGGTTTATAACTTTATGTTAGAGAAAGCCAGAATTTAGTGACAATGTTTGCCAACAGTAGTATTTTAAATGACCATAAAGTATTATGTAATAATATACTTTTGCAAAGCTTGGTAGCCAGTTATCATGTGCCACATCTGTACCTGATCAAAGTATGCTCCAGTCAGTAACACTCACGTAATAAGCAAGAGTAACCCATAGGACAACTGACAGGTCCTGATGAATCATCATGGTTATTGTTAAAAGGTACTTGGGGAACCACCTGTGCACTGGAGAGGATGTCCTGAAGTGCACACTGTGGAAATAACCCCATTCCTTTTTTCATTTTCCCAGCTAGCCACTGGAGAGTCCTACTTTTTTTTTTTTTTTTTTTTTTTTTTAATTTTCTGGTTTTATTTTCTTTTGTTTACTGTTGACATATGCCACCAGACATGTACCCACAAATAGCACACTTAAGCTGGTATCAGTATCTTTTGTGCAACATTGGAGTCCTTCTTGGTGATTTTATCCAAAGCAGTGGAGAGTGACAATCCAGATTTACTCCTACTCCTATCCATCTTTGTGTTAGATTGCATTTTAGGGGTCATCTTTGTCGGGGAATCTATTTGTAATTCAATGGCAGTTTTTAATTCTTTCCAGATTTTTTTTCCTGAAATAGACTTATATTTGTGTTGTATAATGTAATCCAATTAATATTTCATGCAAGTAAATCCTTTTGGTAGATGTTTACTGCAGTTGGTTTGATAGAGTCAAGAGTTCTTTAAATAACTTTTGTAATCTCTTAATCTGTGATAATTAATGAAGGAATACATAAACAGAAATTGTTGTATACAATTCAATTAGATCAGCTTTCTCTGTTGCATTTGTAATCTGCTTGTGTTAGCATCCCCTTAGTTTCCTTTATGCCACCTCTATTATTTAGAATAAACAAATAGAAACATGAATTGAAAACTTTTGAGCTTGTTCATTCTTACTGTATTGTGGTATAGATAATTTCATAGAACCACAGAATGGTTTGGCCTGGAAGAGACCTTGAAGATCACCTAGTTCCACCTCCCCACCATGGGAGATACATCTCTCACTAGACCAGGTTTCTCAAAACCCCATCCAACATGGCCTTGAGCACTTCCACAAGTTGTCCCTTTAGGCTTACTAGACTGGACAAATTCCCAGCTACTTTGATCTTCTGAGCTGACAAATGCACTGCACACTAACAAAACTGTTGAAGAACTGTGTATCTTTAAGCAGACAGTCCATACCACAAATGGAAAATGACATAACATAGATTCGATGCTTGAAAAAGAAGTGCTGACCTTTTAGTAGGTAAACCACCAATGCAGTTTTGCCTATTATACAGCTCTGTAGTGCCATATTTCAAAAAAATGTCTTTGAAAATGCCATACATTCAATCATTGCTGATTAAAGGTTTTTCAGGAGAGTCAACAGAACTGGCAGAAAAATAACCAGGAAAATTAAGTTGCGTAATATGTGCATTTAATTATTTTCTTCCTTGAATATTAATTTCTATAGCTCCCCACATCCTTTTCCAGTTATACTTCTTATCACATTTTGTTTGTTGTAAACAGTACTCTATCAAAGGAAACAGCTCTCTGCCACATGAGTTATGACATTTGACTTTCCCTTTCGATCTCAAAACAGATACGTACACACATAGATTTCCTACATTACCACAAAAATGAGATGAAGGATTTTGTTCTTTTACCCACTTCTGCTTTCTAACTTTCTCAACTTACATATAAGTATTGGATCATCTTTTCAGCATACCATGTTAGCTCCTAGCTATTTCTGATCCAGAAACTCATATATCTTTAAAGACACTTGGAGTGGTTTCATTTGACTTTATGCTTTCTCCTCATTTTCACTCTTTTCCAAAGATAAGTGACTAAGATTGTAAAGACAGAAATCCTACAATATTAAGTATTGTATATGTGGTGGTTTAAGCCCAGCTATAACACACGCAGTTCGCTCACCCACTCGCCCCTCTTTCTTCCCTGCTGGCTCCCAGGGGGATGGGGTGGAGAATCAAAAGAATGTAACTCCCACAGCTTGAGATAAGAACAGTCCAGTAACTAAGGTTACAAATCACTACTGCTACCACCACTAGTAATAATGATAAGGGAAATACAACAGAAGAGAATACAACTGCTCACCACCCGACAACCGAGCCTTGAATTAACTCTTCTGGGTTCCTGCCTCCAGTTTTTACATCCTGGCCATGACGTGCTGTGGTATGGAATACCTCTTTTGTCAGTTTGGGTCAGGTGTCCTGTCTCTGCTTCCTCACGGCTTTCCCTCCTCCCTGGCAGAACATGAGACTCAGAAAGTTCTTGGTTAGAGTAAACATTACTGAGCAGCAACTAAAAACATCAATGTTATCAGCACTGTTCCCAGGCTGAAAGTCAGAAACACAGCGCTGCACCAGCTACTAAGAAGGAGAAAAATCACTGCCGCTGCTGAACCCAGGACAGCATGTTATCCTAAAATATTCTTTTCTTCTTCAAGAGCATGCTTGTATTTCCAACTTTATTGCTGTTCCAGAAAACTTCAGATTTTGTTGCAGATTTCTACTTCAGTTTCTGAGAAAAATTGCAGGAACAAAAACAATTGACTGTGTTAAAATTGTTATGATCAGAGCTCTGAGCTCCAGGGATGGCTTAATAGCTGAGCAGTTACAAGGGGATGTAAATTGGCCAGGGATGTCGTACAAATAGTGGGAACTGTAATGAATAAATGTACTTAGTAAAGCCTATCAATTTATCCTTCGAGCCTCTAAAGCACAATGCTTTTATATAACTTCCGTTACTGGTAGGATCATAACAAATATCGTATTACTCCACAAAAATTTTTCCTCCTTTGGAAATATGACAACGAAACCCATATTTTGTGAAGGTGTGTGTCCAAATATCTAAACTGGACATGGAAAGGCAGAAAACTAGAACTGGTTGGTAATTTCTTAAACTGCTTTATTCAGAATTAAGTTAGAATGTCAGCCAAACTCAAATGAAACATAGTAGCTCTCCCCACCAATCTCTTCCTGCAAAGTGATGGCTTAGGCAAAATTAAAAACAGAAAGTATTTTGCTAGAACTATGTTGATTTTGACTAAATTTCATAAAACTCTTTTGGAATGGTTCTTTTCAAGTGGTCTTCATTTGTAGCTGTTTCACTCCATATAAACAAACATGTAGTGGACAACAGAGTGTCTCTGAAATCTGGTGAGTTACGATATTCACCCAGAATTACAAATTCAATAAATTGAAATGTTTCTTTATAATGTCCGCTATGTGTCATTTACATCTAATCCCCTTCTACTTCATTTTTTAATCATTAAGAAATTGGGGGGGGGGGGG
>JANRGW010049723.1:0-13222 GCA_024733675.1 Psilopsiagon aymara | reverse complement strand
CTCCAGGAGCAGAGGGAAGAAAAAGGGGGAAGTGAGTGAATAAACTGCGTGGCTGATTTATGGCTTAAACCACGACATGGACATACAAGGAGAATACCACATGGCTCCTGTTAATGGCATAATATAAGCAATTAACCATGCAAATTCACTATATGTTAGGTGTGCAATTTTTGTATGAAGTAATGAAAAAGTTTTAGTGTCAAGGGTTCTTATGATAGATTAATGAAGTTAGGTGCATTTTCCAAGCTGCCTGCAAAGTTGGTGCTTAACAGCATTGTGTGTGTGGTGATATTCTAATGCAAGTGCCATACTAATTGATAGACAAAAGTGAATTAAGTAGAATGTGAAGTGCAAAATCAGGGGAGTTATTGGAAATGGTTGCATGCACAGTGAAAAGATAAAGCTCTCTGAGCTATAAAGCATCTTTAATTTATCTAAGTCAAAGGAATATGGAATATGATAGTGAATTATTCAGATTGGTTAATATTCTTACTATTTACACTATTAAAACTGTGAAATATAATAACAAAGAAGGCTTAATTTGTATTGTGTGAGTTTTGTTCTGTCAGTACTGAGTATTTCCTCTAGCATTTTTCTAAATTTTTTGTGTGACTGGCTGGAAGGTTGAATCTCATTAAGAGCAAGCTTTTAATCGACTCATCCTATCAAATTAAATAAGAGCACTCTTTTCTCACATTTCAAAGCAGTGAGAACTCTGTTTTTCTAATACATTCAAACATCATAGTGGCTTTTCCGAAAGGTTAGTAGGGCTTTGGTGTTTTTTTCCAGAACATTCTTCTTGTTTGACAAATTGTGTTATTGAATGTCTTACCTGTTGACCATTTCCTTCTGCTACATAGAACTACCTAGCCTTTTCTAGATTCTTTGTTTCCTCTGTCTTTCAGACCTACAGTTCATTTAGACAGCAATTCTTTTTTTTTCATATCAGACCACATAAATTTGGTAGAGGACAAAGGCTTCCTGCTTTTTGAATGGGTGGTCCTGAACAATCTTCACATACAGGATTATACATACATAAAAGCTTCCTCATACATGTGTGTTACACTGAGAAAACTGCAGAAAAATCTGCAACTGATAATAACATTCCTCCCATGCCTTCAGAATAGGACTGAAACTAGAGAGGAAATACAGTACAATTAAATAGACCTGATTAATTTTCACATGGAGAAGTTTTCACCATTGACGGTATTGGTTACTATTGTAATGGCTTTCATTTTTAACACATGAAAGTATATAGGAATAACTGGAGCCTGCTTTAAAAAACACAGGAGTAATTAAATGAGATCAACTTGATGAATGTTATCATGGAAGCTAGATACTGAAGTTCTATCTCCCTTTAATAAATTGATGAGATAAAGTGGTGTTAAGAAGAATATGATGCATTCAGTCCAGCAGGCAATAATTGGAGCAATCAAAACTCATCCAACAGATAAAGAAAACTGGTGTGTGTAATACACATGCTGAACTCACATCATACTCCCTCCATTCAATAAAAGTTGCCTGGAGACATCATCAGCGAACTATCTTAGTGTCAATCAGATGTGACATAGCTGACACACATAACTGCTTGTGATTACTGGCGAAGACTCATTACAGCGGCTGGGATGTGCCTATGCCTCACAAGAAGAGATATTTCTGTCTTCTGCTTTTTTAACTCCTTTATCCCTTCTTCTACTTCTCTAATTCTCTTCCTATATTTCCATCATCAGATCTCTTCATTTTTTCCCATGCTCAAAATAATTTTTCATTTTCATCCATATAGTCTACCTAACATCTTTCATAAAAAATTCCCTCACATTCTCTTTCTTTCCTTCCATTCTGACCATAAAGCTGCTATCCCCACTCCACATCCTAACCTTGTTCACAGCCCCACCCCCTGACTTAGAATCATAGCATCATAGAACAGTTTGGGTTAGAAAGGACCTTAAGATCATCTAGTTCCAACCCCCCCGCCATGGCCAGGGGCACCTCATAATAAACCATATCACCCAAGGCTCTGTCCAACCTGGCCTTGAACACCGCCAGCAATGGAGCATTCACAGCTTCCCTGGGCAACCCATTACAGGGCCTCACCATGCTTACAGTAAAGAATTTCTTCCTCATATCCAATCTAAACTTCTCCTCTTTAAGTTTGAACCCATTACTCCTTGCCCTCTCACTACAGTCCCTAATGAAGAGTCCCTCCCCAGCATCCCTACAGGCACCTTCAGATAGTGGAAGGCTGCCATGAGGTCTCCATGCAGCCTTCTCTTCTCCAAGCTGAACAGCCACAACTTTCTCATCCTATTTTCATACGGAAGGTGCTTCAGTCCCCTGATCATCCTCATGGCCCTCCTTTGGACTTGTTCCAACACTTGTGTGTCCTTTTATGTTGAGAACACCAGAACTGCACACAATATTCCAAGTGAGGTCTCACAAGAGCAGAGCAAGGTAGGGCGGCAGGATCACCTCCCTTGACCTCTGGTCACGCTCCTTTTAATGCAGCCCAGGATATGGTTGGCTTTCTGGGCTGCAAGAGAACACTGCTGGCTCATGTTCATTTTTCCATCGACCAACACCCCCAAGTCCTTCTCCACAGGGCTGCTCTGAATCTCTTCTCTGCCCAACCTATAGCTGTGCCTGAGATTGCTCTGACACAGGTGGACGACTTTGCACTTGGCATGGTAAAACTTCATCCGGTTGGCATCAGCCCACCTCACAAGCACACCTAGGTCCCTCTGGATGGCATTCCTTCCCTTCAGTGTACCAACCGAGCCACTCTGCTTGGTGTCGTCAGCAAACTTGCTGAGGGTGCACTCAATCCCACTGTCCATATCCCCAACAAAGATGTTGAACAAGACCCTCTTGTTTGTCCCCTATGCTATGGGCATTTGCATAGAGGCATCTGAGCCGAGCTCCAAATGAAGCCAGCCCACTTGCTGGAGTAGCTGAAATATCTCTACATTGCTCCAAATGCTTACTGTAGGTTCTGGCAGGTGACTGTCTTTGTTGGGATGGAACGATGCCCCCCTCCCCCAACACATCTAGTTTAAGGCATCCTTGACCAGTCTGGCAAACCTCCTACCAAATCCACTCTTCCCTTTCTTTGTCAGACCAGCTCTACCAGGCCCCAGTAGGCCCAACCTACTAAATTGATTCCCGTGGTCAAGGTACCCAAACCCCTGACTACAGCACCACCCATATAACCATTTATTAACCTGCCTAATCCTCCCAGCCTTTTTAAGGTCCTGCCCTTTATCCTGGAGAATTGAGGAAAAGAGAATCTGAGCTCCAGAGCCCCTAACAACCTCTCCCAGAGCTTTCTAGTCCTCCTTTACATTTTCTGGGCTACTGCTATCTACAGCAGTAGCACCCACATGGGTCACTAGAAGTGTGTAATAGTCAGTGAGACCGACTAGAGCAGGTAGCTTCTCTGCAACATTCCTGATCTGAGTCCCTGGAAGGCAACACATCTCCCTTGAGACCGGATCAGGTCAACAGATGGGTACCTCTGTTCCTTTCAGAGTAGAGTCCCCTGCTAGTAAGGCTCACCACTTTTCTCTAGCAGTACCAGTAGTGATCTTCTTTACCAGAGCATCAGCTGGTAATTCCTGGTGGGAGCGTGATTCCTCTTCAGCCTCCTGCATTACAGCAAAGCGGTTCTGGGTGGGGACAGCAGATTTAGGAGAAAGCCTCTTGCTTTTAACTGTCCTCTTCCTCCTTTCTTTGTTGGTCTTTTCTGTGACTATTTCCCAGCTTCCTGGGGTAGTGGCCGTCTTTACTGCACTTCTTATATTTGCTTTTGTGCTGTAGAACGACCAATATGGTATAAACAAACAGTATTATTTTTATAACAGAAATGTTGCTTAGAGAGTGAATATAGCTAAGTACAGCAAACTGTGATTACAGTCAGTATCTTCCCTTCCCCTGATTAAATGTCGGAAATGAATGCAGCCAAATGAACCCTTTTTTTGTCTAAATAAAACCATGTTAAAAGCACTGATTTATTGAGCATCAGAGTGCTTTGTTTGTTAGATTTAGAGGTTGACAGGCTTTTGCTGTATCCCACATACTGTTTCTGCCAACTGTGCAAACTCCTGGTTCAAAGCTACAAAACCTGGAATCCTGTTTTCTGATATTCTCTGCTCTCTGGCAGGTCTGCTGAAGGAAGACAGACCCTGGAACCCAGTGTTTTCAAGATGGAATGAACCTGTGGCAATGCAATCTGAGCCTTAAGGGTTTTCATCCTGTTTCTAATTATGAAGTCAAGTCATCAAATAGATAAACTGACTGAGTTCTCAAATTCTGGAGAATCCCCATCAAGACCCTTCAACACCTAAAATTTAGTTTGCGTCATTGTCAAAATCCAAATAGTCAAAATCTGCCTCAAAGTAGAAATCTTGCCACCTCTGTCGTACCCTCATTGAAGATGGCTTTTATTATATTCACAAAATTGTTATTTTGTCCATATGGTTGATGTGTGCAGTTACCATCTACAACAATTAAGTGGTTAGTGGGTGTAATTCAAGGACTGAATTGAAAAGTCTGTGACATGAATGAAAAACAAATTCTGACAGGAATCAGCAGTTTTGTCTTTTCTTTCTTTCTTTTTTTTTTTTTTTTAATCAAATTAATGCCCTGTTTTTTCACTGAAAAAGCTGGCAAAATATTTCAGGATTCTACAATGCACAAGTTCATTTTGTAATCACAGGGTAAAGGGTATTTAATGAGCAGCTAGTCTAATGCTATAGGCTCCCTCTCTTTCTTGAATAATTATTAAATAATTCAATGTCTCAGTTTCCCCTTGTGAAATAGAGATAGTAACACTTCCCTTACTAAGAAATGGAGAACTGTAGTTAGAAAATACATATGATTCTTAAAATACTAAGGAGGTTCAAGGAAATATTTTGGGTAAGCTAAAACCCTGCCCCCAGCTATGAAGTCTAGTGCTTCATCTTAAAGTGGCATTATTCCAGTGGAAGACTATTCCTTTGCACAAAATGACCACCAGAAATACCTTAGACAATTGATGGTTCTCAAATCTAGTGGTAAAAAATTAGAAATAAATCATAATGTCCTTCCAGAAAAATCTACTGGTTTTCTATCGGAGTGGCTTTCACAAGAAATCAGAGCAAAGGGAGATGTGTAATATATTTTTTAGTATTAATAACTGCTTATTCTGCTTACATGTAACAAAAGAGATTTGAATACTGGTAATCTCTTTCTTTGAAATGAACATCTTATATTAATCTTTGGACATAATTGTAGCAATTATTGTAAAATTCTAGAATATAAAATTGTTATTAGAATTATTATTCAAAACAATATGAGCCTTTATTGAAACCATCATATTAAAGTTTCCACTTTTTTATTTCTTTTTACAGGAAATCCTTATTTTATATCTAGAATAGTATTTCCCTAAACAAAATTGCACCATGCAAACTGCCATTATGATTTTCTACATTCATTTCCAGAGGGGCTCCTGCTAGTCCATAGCTATAACTATGATTAAAAGGGCCTGTGGACAGCCTGTTACAATAATTCCATCTCCTCATCTATCAACCCAGAAGATTATATGAGTAGTATCTCCTTTTGAATAGAAACCCAGAGATGTAATAATCAATGAGATTTGGCATGCTGAGTGCCTACACAAAACCACTGCTATAAAGGATGCCAAATTGCTACTGCTGTACAAAATCTATGGAATTGTAGTCAGAAAGCCTGAGGAAGAAAGTCATTAAGGGTTGACTGATTATTTCATTGATGGTCTCTGTTTTTGGAGTAATATATGACATTATAGTGTATGTTTCAGAATTTCCTTCTAGTTTTATGTTGTTATTTCATAATGCAAAATCTTTAGGAGCCAAATCAGGGACAGAAGCATTCCTGTCCTTTCCACATTGCTTTTTCCTCTCTTGATACCAGCTGACTGTTGACAGCACAGTTGTGTGTGAGATGGATCCGGAAACTCAGCTTTCTTCCTGTTGATCTGAAGGCATATGTCTTCCTATCACGTTAGAGTTGTTTGTAGTACTGGGGTTTTTAATCTAGACCAGTTTCTTCCTGCAGTGTAGGTGTAAGAACAAGCAGTTAAAGGTGGAAAGGAGCCCCTGTAACTTCTTAGTCTGATATTTCCTCCAGACATCCCAGATCAAAACCCTACAGAATGTAGAATTTGGTCTGTTCTTAGTCAATCTAAGATCAGATTAATTCTCAGTAGGCTCATGCCAATCTTCAGTAATTTTGGAAAAGACAAAGGACAAATATGATCTTAATTTAGTAATGGTTTTGGGGGCCTTAATGAGGTGAGATGAGATGAATATTAGTTGCTGATGTTAGAGATACCAAAGCTTGCCAGCTACCCAAATTCTAGAAACAGGATCACAAAGACTGGACAGAGATAGCTAACCAGCAGTATAACAAAAATAACAACATTCACACATTTGAAGGTTGTAGCCTCTTCAGCTGACTATATTGTTTTTTTTATAGAGAAGACAGTTGAATACTTACTAGCAAACTTTAAATTAATAACTTCTTGTATATTATGAGCTCAGGTATTTGGACAGCTGTGGTATATTAGTTGCTGTAGATGTGTCTTACATTTTATCCCAGTGCTCCTGTAAACTTCAATTTTTTTCAATTATCTAAACAAGTGGTTTCAGAATTATACCCAAGAGTGCTAAGATCAGTGAAAGAAATTTCTTTTACATATTAACTCATTGTTAACTTTTATGTATTCTAAAGTATTGCTTACCTTTCAGCTCATGAAATAATACTAGAAGTAAGTTAGGTGATGATCCAAGATTCAGTCCTATTCCAGCATTTAACTTAAATACGTCTGAAGATATTATAATTTCCTGAATAGACTGATCTGGCCTTCTGTTGCAGCAGGAACTACAGTACAGGCCCCACAGAAATGACCATCATTGTTGAAGGCTGTAACAGTTTGTGTTAGCATGGCACCTACTATTTGTATCCTCAGAGGTACAAACACAACCTGCAACGTTTTGTCAGTAAAGTGGTTTTTGGACCAATGGCTCATTCTCTGACCCACACTGGCTTTTATAAGGAGCAAACTATTAGAAGGCATTTCAGTTCCAGCATCGCAGTCTGATGTTAGATAAGAATATTTAGAATGGCTAGGGAAAGCTTTTTTTCATAGTCTGATATTGGGTTTTGAAGTCTTTACAAACTCTCTCTCTGGGGAGGCTGTGTAGAGAGCACCATCCTTTCAGCTCACCCTTGAATGCACTTTGAACAAGCATCTGATTTTACTGTAAGCATGTTATTAATGGTCTCTTTCAAAAGCAGAGATAGTACCATGGAAAACATTCTACTGATTTTTTTCTCTTTTCCTGTTCCTGTTTCAATCACACTCGTTTGAATAGCTTTCATTTTTAGCAACAACAAGAGGTTCTTGGAAGAAACGTGGTGTCTAGGTGCAGCCTTAAATAAAAATCACTGTTCAATTTAAGCTCTGAAAAATACTATTGATACTTTAATATAAGGTTGGAGAACCAATTGCTAGTTCAATAGTAGCTTCTAGGAATCCTGCACAAGGGTCACTTTATTTCTTTTGCTGTATATTTTAGCAGAAAACAGTAGTCTAACTCTTGACTCACTTATTACATGTCAAAGATCTCAGGAACATTGAAATATTTCATTGTAATTCTCTGAAGTGGAAAAGTACACTGAGATACACATGCACAGAATGCAGAATATAGAACTGCAAATAGTATTCAGCCATATATTTCAAAGTAATAATATTCATGCGGAAGAATCTGCAAGTCATAGATTGTGCATATTTGGAAATACAGTCTCTCTTCTGACTTCGGTTACTATTGTTATCATTTACTTACCTCTTGACTTGGAGTCAAACATATGTTTTCTAAACATTTTTGCTTGTGACCAAAAAAGAAGTCATGGCCACTGCTTTGGGAGACTCTAATCCAAGTGACATAAACACCACACTGAATTTAGTGCTAGATCAACGTGTAGTAAGAGCTTAGTAATGTCAGCCATGAGTGAGTCTTACAGTGACTGATATTTCATAAGACGAAGTTCCAGGAACCACAGGATGGTGTGAGAGGTTCTGCAGAAAGGAAAGGAGCACAGACATGCATAGAAAGGCAAGATAAAGCAAGGTGTGTTTACATTTGTGGAAAAGAACGTGAGAATATATCATGAATGCACTTGCTTTTTTTTCTTATATATATATATTTTAAAATAACTTCTGACTTCTAAGGATTCATCATCTTTGAACGGTGGTAACTAAAAAATTTTACCTCTAAATAAGTGGTATAATTTTTAAGAGACTGTGAATACAGAAAATGACTGTAATACATACTAGAAGCTGTGATACGAGCCAGAAGTGCAACTTTAACCAATTGAGCCAGAAGCACAATTATATTATCCATAAAATTTACCCTATATTGCTTACATATACCCATTTGACAAATTCTTTGGTTCTCTAACACCAAACAGTTATTATGCACTGAACACTGAAAATTTAAGTTCTTATTTGGAAACCAGGACACAAATTGAGGTAAGGGTATGTATGCTGGCTTGACTTTCCAATTGTTTTCATCCAAGAATATTAATTTTTCCTTTAATTTTTAGGAAAAGCATCAACTAACTGGAAAAATAACAAAAAATTGCACTTCCTCCATGAAGTGCAGTCTTTGTGTTTTCAGCCCTTTGCCTATAAAGATATATATCTGTGTGATGGCTGCTTGCCTTCTTTAACTGGCTATGGTTACCAGTATGAGCTTCAAACAGAGAGCTGTTACATTTTTATTTCAACACTACGTCCTACCTTGAAGTTGGCAATAAGAGAAAGAACTGTATAGGATACAACTCCCACATGGACTCCTCCTTCACACACTGGCATTTTTTACATGTCAATAATGCTCAAGTGAATGTATCTTATTAAGAAAGAATCAACACCCCCTTCCCAAAGAAAGACAAAGAGGAAGGGAAAAGATGGGCAAAAAGGGGATGGAAGGCAAATAAAACAAGCTCATGCCTCTTCTGGTCACACTAGGTGATTCAGATGTTCTTCATGGCTTTAACTTAAAGATCAGTTTATGAGAAATTGATTTAGATGCAATATGTAAAATAAACGTATGTGAGTAAGGAAGCTTGATGCAGGTATGAACATTCAGTTTCTTAGCAACACTCACTGATTACAGCCCCTTTCCTTTGCCTTGAGTATGCTCTTGCCAACCTGATCATATCCCAGATTTGTTCACTTACTTCATTCGTGATCACATGGATGTTTATAACCATAGCTGCGTACTGCCTCCCTTCTCACTACTTGCTTGGCATGGTGAAGCTCTAATACTGTTGACCAAGAGATAAGTTTCAAGTAAAAATGCTTCTTTTCCCCTTTTTCTAACCTAGTTTTTAATTTTACAATCATGCTCAGTTGTTTCGAGAATGTATAATAGGAAGTGCCCTGTGTCTCCTCAGAAAGCAGGGAATTAATGCACAGTGCAGAGCAGTCAGTGCTGAACCTCTGCTATTCAAAATGTATTTCAAAACTCTCAAATTAGGATGCCAAGTCACAGCTGCAAGGATCAACTTGAGAAGTGGTGGCAACAAGTGCCAAATCTGTAGGGAGCTGCTGCCTTCAGCAGATGAGTACAGTTCTCTGTAGAAGTCAAGACTATTCAGATATGTTACAGTAACTTATACCATGCCCCTAATCAGAACTTCTTTTCTTGCCTTTCACTGGCAAATTACTTTTGGCCTGTTGGACAGGCATATTTACCTCACATAACTCCGCAATTTCTTACATGTCATACAGTTCAACAGTTTATCTTTGCTGAAAAGCATGTCCAGGTTTTCAGAAAGCTTGTCTTTTTGGGGGTTTCTTTTTTTTTTCTTTTTATTTTCTAAATGAAATCTTTACTCTCTTTGGTTCTGCTTAGATTTTGTTCACCTACACTTTAAGGGTCATATATTCAGCTGCAAATTGCTCAGTGTAACTGTAGTCTGTGGGCAGATTCATCTAAATTAGAGTGTCTCTGTTGACTACAGTGCAATGGTGTTTCCTTCTCCTGAATATCTGCCTGAATATTTCAAGCCAAGAGTGTTAAACTGAATAATGTTAGTTGAGGCATTTATCACCTGGGAAATGCATTCCATAGCTGCCCCAGAGTTACGGTTTTCACCTTCCTTAATGTAAATTCCCAATGTGCTCCATGTTCCTTACATTGTTCTTATCTGTTCCCTTGATGCAAGAGACTAAAACATGACCTCTTATTCAAGCCAGCAAATATTCTAAAAACATCCCTTTATTGAATTCTACCAAATAACATGGCGCTTTGGACCCGTGGAAGAGTTTTTCTTTTCCCTTCATATTCTTTTCCAGGTCCCTTCATGTGTTTGAAAAATACATTAATGAGATATAGTTTTTCTAACAATAGGCACCATTAGTGTGTGCTGCTGAACTCATTTTGAACGCAACAACCTAGGAATAGTGGGTCTCTGAAAAAATATATGATACTTGGTTGGGCTTCCACAAAATCAGCAATGGGTCTATGCTCCATGTAAATACCAGAAAAAACAGTTCTGTAGTTTTATGACCACTTTTTGCTACAAGTTGTCAGGAACCTCAGGATGCTAATAGATCTCAATTGTCCTGACCAGGCCCACAGAGGACCCCCACTTATCCCAGCCTCCAGCCTTTCTTCGTTTAGTAAACTCAGACCTGCACTGTACTTAGCCCATCTCCTCCGTAGATGCTTTGTATGTATACCGTGGCTTGCCTCCAGTCCCAGGCCAGCACTTACTTCTTTATTCCTGGTGAACCCTGGCTGAATCCTTGACACAGTTCATCTCCTGTCCATGTCCACGGTTGCTGACAGACCCTGTCACTGGTCCCCATTTCTGCTTGCTATGAGAGAGCCCATGAGACTCCCTTATCTTCCAGTAGATGAGACTGCTCAAAGCCACATTCAGCCTGGCCATGAATACTGTCAGAGGTGGAAATTTAGTTAACAATTTAAACAAATTGTTCTGCTGTGAGAAAACTGGATGGTTTAACTTTATGTCAGTTGTTTCTTGAAGGCACTAAACCTTCTTGAAAGTTCTTCATGTCAATCTTGTAGTTGCCATTGACAAAAACAAATTCTTTCACAGCTTTGAAAAAAAAGGCCACCATCCAGTTAAGGATGTCTTTCAGTCCTCAAATGTAGAATCTACCACCTTGCTTGAAATGCAAGCATTTCATTCAAATTTTTACTCCAAGCACTGAAAAAGTAGCTGAATCCAGCTACAATACAGCAGCTACTAGCATGGAGGGGGAGGCTGCCAGAATGAGGGAAGGACAGGAAGAAATACAGAAGCAAGGCTGGCTTTGCTTTGTCCACTAAGAAAGAAGTGGGAGTAAAGTACACAGCAGCCCTTGAGAAAGGTGAAACAACTTGGGAGCACTGAGAAATACCTAATACTGGACTCATTGGTTTGTGTTGTGTCACAGGAGTGAAGTGAGAGGTCACAGGAGCTGCTGAAGGCTTGTCAGTGCCTGGGTAGTGAATAAAGAGGATTGTTTCAGCAGTAAGGGTTAAAAAGCAAATGTAAGTTTTGATTTGCTGGCTTTGGCGTTCCCTAGTGGGAGATCTTTCATAACAAAAGTAAACAGTGTCAGTCATCACTGACAGCAATCTGTGCTTTTTCACGTGTTTCACATCAAATTGCTGATAGAGGAGCTGGACTCTGGGCCATTGGGCCAGAACTTGCTTTCATTTACATCAGTTGAAAACTGGAGAAAGTCCACCAGAGTCAATAGAAATTCCTCCAACTTTGCAAGAAATGTCTGCAAGGTGTATTTAGCTTACAAATTTGGTAAGTGAAAGACCAGAATTGTTGTGGTTTTGTGTATTTTCATCCTGAATAGAATAAGCAGTTGAAATATTACATATTTCACTAGATGAAAGCTTCTTAGAAATTATATGGAAGTGAAAATGTTAATTCCTGGTAGTTTTGATGTTAGCTTTCATCTGTCCAAACAGTGCTGTTCTTCATGGGAGATCTATACCAGCAGCAGAACATCTCGAACACGATGAAGTCTGGGGTCCTCCCCTGCACCATATCTGTCTGTAAGTAGGCACTCATTTAAACTGCTCAGTTAGAGCTGAAAAAGTGGAAGTCTGGGGATAAAAAACATTAGGAATTGAAATTACCCACCTTTACTGGAGTTGTAGGCTAGTAATTTTTTATCTGAATTACATTCAGGCTGGAGGAGTTTATCAATGTAAATTTTTTCTCTGGACCAACCCTATTTGAAGGGGCAATCCCAGTGGCTCAAAAGCACTTCATTCCCTTTCTCCTTTCAATCCATGCTCCACTAACCTTTGTGAAGGCAGCATGAATCATTCTGTGGTTAGATATGGGAGCTGCTAATAGGGATGGCCATTAGGATGGCAGTGAAGAGCTACAATATGGACAGATAACACTTCAGGACTGCAATCCCATCTGAACTCATCAGCTCGTTTCTGAGACAATTTCACTTTTATTAGGTGTGTGAGAAGAGTTTCAAAGCTTTTACATGTAATACTGGATAATGGAAATTACAACACTTAGATAAGCATGTTACATGAAGAATGGAGTGACAACTGCACTCATCATCTTACAATATTTAATCCTCACCTGTGTAACTTGGCAATGATGAGCTGAGATCAGGATGGTGTACAGCATGTCTGGTACTTTACTAGTCATCTTTGAAGGATGTTTCAGGCCCATCAAGAAAAAATACTGGTCAGTTATATGAAGGGTGGGAAAAATTCTGCCCCCCTAGTCAGTAACAAAACACACTGTAATTTCAGCTGAGACAGGATTTTGCCTGTTAGCTTTTAAATCTCTAGACTTTAAGTTTGTTGCTGTTCCTACAAGCCCTATCAATGCCAATAGGGAGCCTATGTTTTTGCAGTCAGAGAAGATGCTAGTTTTCTTCAGTCACTCTTATCTGCTGCCAGAATACTTCCCAGAATAACAAAGAGCTCAAGAAAACATGTGTTTTACTTCTTTCCAGTTTCATTGGGAAAAATTGGTCTTATAAATTTTTTATATGCTGTCATGGGTTCAGCAGTAGCAGTCATCTTCTTCCTTCTTAATAGTTGGTGCAGCGCTGTGTTTTTGATTTGTGGCCTGAGAACAGTGCTGATAACACCAATGTTTTTAGTTATGGCTTAGTGATGTTTGGTCTGGCCAAGGACTT